>ML375703.1:99079-151709 GCA_005239525.1 Nicotiana knightiana
CACCACCCCCCAAAAAAAAAAAACAACCTTTCCTCCACACCAAACAAAAGGTACTTCAACACATAAATGCCATATAGATTGACAAACTAAGTCCTGCTAAAAGTGTAACTTGCTCTTTGTTGTCCAAGAACAAAGTTGTCTCTCTATTCATTATCAGATGGTGTGTGTGTGGGGGGAAATGGCTACGATAGTTTCTTTTAATTGTATTACAGCTGCTCAAGGAAGATTATTTCCTCCTTTTATATGGAGTGCCAACAATTTACTTACTCTCTTTCTAGGCATATATTTTAAATAACTTCTAAATCATGGAAAATTACTTGCATCATCATAACATACTGATAGTATGACATTGAAGGACAACAACGGGACTAAAGGCAGGGAGGCTACAAAGTTTACGAACAGCCTCAGCAAAAATAAGACGTGTTGTATGCTGCCACTAGATCTAACAAGGTACTTAATGGGATGGGAAAATGGTAAAAGTCAATCCAATGGACATCTAACGCCTTTGAAATTTATATAAAATAAATCACCCTTCTTTGTCTAGTATGAGTACTGAGAATCAGGTTTAACAACAAACAAATTGTGATAATGATAGCAGAAGAGAAACATAAAAGTCAGCACAAATCAGCTTTAACCCGCGATGCATGTTATGAAGTCCAAGCACCATTATATTATATCCCCATTACCTGCAACCCTTAGATGTTACTCTTCTCGAACGTCATACCTCCCTAAGTGGCCAGCTGAAAAAGTGAATGTTTAAGACATTGAGAACGAAGGTAAATCATCACGAAAAAGGAAAATAATTGAAATGAGACACATAGCAGCTCCATGAATAAAACGATGTTCCCGGTTTACATAAATAAACATCAGCATGTTAGAAGAAATGAGTAGAAGATGATACCTGTATAATTTATCTGATGTGGCCTCATCCACCACCATGGTAAGATGCAAAGGAACATCAGCACTCGCTCTTATCACAACTAACTCCACTGATTCACCCACATGCTTCCACATGTCATGAAATAGCTAATGACAATTTGAATAAGAAAAGAAAAAGCTATTAATATTGCATTCTTTATTTTACGCATGTTCTCTTCTTGTTAGTGTTGATAGTATTTGTGTATATGCATGTATATATCTCAGTACGTTTACTTGAATGCTAAGTTGTATCGATCAACTTGAAGAAAAGGAGCGTTCTCGGCAGAGTAGCACATAGGCTACCAATAAGGTCCAAAACGAAAACCCAATAAACATCTAGTAATAGCATCAATTAGACCTGATCAAAAAGCGAGGTCAGGCAGGGCTGATAGTCTGGCTAAAGCCATAGCCTGGACTACCAATTTGGATACTTCTTACATGTATAGTTTCTCATAACCTTAAGGAAAATGTCTACCCAATCTGATCCAAATAATAAGAGGGATTGAGTGAGTGAACCTAGGCAGACTCGAAGAAAAAAGAAAACCCAGTATTTTGCAGTTCCATCAAACTATGACCAAGACTGGCACCAATAAAGTTATCAAACCGGTCAAAAATTACCCTTTAACAAGACCAAATGGCAACTATCTTCATGACCAAATTGCTAATGCAAATGTAATGAAGTGACGTTTATGTCCTAGGGGCTCATATAAAAAAGACAAATGAAAAGACATATCAGAACAAGTGTCTTCCAGAATTTATACATTTTATATGTTCCTAAGATATATAGCTTACCTAGTAACGATGAGACATGGGCATATAAAAACACAGAATAGCTTGACCTGGTTTACCAACCAACTGGTAGAGCAGCCAGATGTCTAGTAGTTGAAAATTTTCAGCATATAGAAACTACTATAAGCGATTTTTAAAATTTTAGCCTAACTCTTTGCCTTTCTGACATTAGAGGTAAGAACTACTGCAAATGAAAAGAAGGGAAAAACAGTATACCTCCAAGAAACTTCGAACTTTTCTGCCACCGAATTGAATTATGACATCGTTGTGTTTTAGCCCAGCAAACTCAGCAGAACCACCAGGTATGACCTATTAGACAGTTCATAGAATTATCCAGCAATTAATAAAAATAATTTAGTTAATTCAAAACCAACCACATACATGGTTGAATAGTAACTAAACAGAAGTTCATAACCTGTGCGAAAAAGTTGAACTATGTTGTTTACTTTAATTGGTAAATCAACCACTTGAAAAGAATGAATTACATTAAGGCCACCAAACATATTAAAAAGCAAACAAGAGAAATAGATGCAATGCAGATGCTCATGAAATTTTTTTGCCTCAATGAACTTCAAATCCGGCCACTTCTGGATTAAATCAAAGACATATGACTTGTATCCCCATTTTCTCCAAGAGCATCAATATTATAGAACTAAAAATATCCTAGTAATAATGCATGTCTGCATTGACAATTTTTTTAATGTGGTAAACCAACTCTGAGTTACATCAAGTCCACCAACGACAGGACAAACATGAATTTACCATGAAAGCAAAGCAAATGATGAACAGGCATATGCATTTAGGGGATGAAGATAAGTAGCAACCCAAATAATGATAAAGTTACAATTAATAGGTCAAAAAGAATTCATTCCCACTTAAAGACATCCTGTAGGCTAATAAATATACATATCGATCATGCACAGAAATGGCAATTTAATTCTGCCTTCAAATATCCTCAAGGAAATTCAGTTTTCACATTAAGTTTCAAATAAAACACTATTCGAATGAATGCAACTTGAAACAACACTCTGGGCACAGAACCTTAAAAAGTCCGGTTCTCTTTCAACTGTTAGGTGTCAGTGAACGACTAAAGAAAGTAGGTATATGTGAATAATGTTATTAAGTCCTAATGCCAATGTGGCAATGTCGGCCAATAGGCTTACAAACAAAACGAAAATTGAAATGAGGTTGACTTGGAAGTTGTCCAGTTAGAGGAGGACGCCGGAGCCAATGGTGACTGAAGAGCACCTTTAGATAATATTAAAATACAACACCAAAAATAGAGGCTACAAGTAATTCTGTTTCTTTCATCGGATCTCTAAGAGAGATAATGACTCCTCAAGTTTGATGACTAACACGAAAACTACAGGCTCGATCATAACCAACCAAAATCTTCATAACCACTAATTCTGAGCTCATGGATTTAACAACTTGTTTTATTTTTATAAGTAAAAGAACCAGATTCATGAGAATGTTGCCAAGGTCTAAGTGGCTGGTATCATACCACAAGTATTCATCGACCAAAAATTGATCCAAGCTTGTCATATTTAGTATAGGCAACAGGGAAAAGAGGGCATCAACAATAACAATCACCTTGGCAAAGTTGACTAAAACAACTTGTCAATTCACCAATTTTTATTCACCATTTCTTCTAGTAGCCATCAGCCAAGGATAAGCGGTTGTGTCCCGGTTAGTGTTAAACAACAACAACATACCCCATGTAATCCCACAAGTGGAGTCTGGGGAGGGTAGTGTATACGCAGACCTTACCCCTACTTTGTACATGTAGAGAGGTTGTTTCTGATAGACCCTCGGCAAGCAAAAAATACGAATGCGTCTGCCGGGAGTTGACTGCCATAATTATTTTCACATTAATCTGGAGTTAAGCAATCAGATATCTTAATTGTGCATGCATCCAAATACAACTACATCCTTTGTGTACTAACATGAGAACATCAAAAAGATGGTTCACAAAGGTGTACCTTTAGTTTACAAAGGTGTACCTTGTTCAGAAGGCACGGCAAGGCCCAATCATCTATGTTCAATCAGCTTAATGCTAGACACATCCTATTGACTGTTTGCCTAGGCTCTTAGAAAAAAACGTTAGGTAAGTCTTTGAGGCACTCTTCTTAAAAACCTCATGGATGTTTTTCAACATTATTATAAACAGTTAGTGGGTCATTGGAAGTGCTAACATAAATAACATTTTCCCTGTGTTTGAACATCAAAACGAGATGCCATGAGAGATGGGACAATTCAATAAACAGCACATAATCAAGTTGGCGAAGGAAATTTTGATGATAAATGCCTTAAAACACCCTGCTTTCCCCCTCCCTTCACAAGAAGTATCATGCTTCTCCACTATAGTCGCTTGTCATAGGCCCAGCAAATAGCTTACTCTTTTCTCTTATCCTATTTTCTTCAACTCCGTTGTTAATTCCCTTTTTTCTTCATCATCATGTATTTCATTACCTTAGTAATTAAAATACATAAAAAAAAATTTGTTGCTAGTTCATGATTAAAAATTCATTTTCAAACAGATCCTAACATGAGTTTAAGAATATACTAATTTATTCTGCATAACTACTCGTTTCATTGTTCCCTGCTTCACATCCATTTCATTTCGTAACTCCTGTTTGACTGTCAATAACTCGGAGGGTTCTGTGAGTCATGATGTTAGTTAACAGTATTGCAAATAACATCACCAGATGTAGTCAATCTTGAAATATCAGACTTCATCGACCAACATTACTACGATATTCCTAAAAGGTTTAGCAGAACAACTGAAATTCATAATTTAGAACATATTCAAATATGTAATAAGCCAGTATGCTCAAAGTCTAGAATAACTTTTGACCAAGAAGTAATAATAATGGCACAAATGCAGTACTGCGTTTCATATGAGAGGTAGAACTGTTTCCCAACAAAAGGATGGCCTAAAAAGAGACAAGCTCCCGATCAAATTGTCACAAACCGAAATGTTTTGATATATTAATTGTAGCACTTCAGACAAATTTGGCCGCCCATGAAAACACTAAATGCTACTTTATTGCTCTTCCCTAATATATACATGATATATGTGAAACTTCTCGAATGATCTTCTAGTAACGCTAAAGTAACTTCGTAAAATAGAAGCTGGAGATTGGTAAATGAATTGTAACTACTTACTATAGTTGATGGTGTTTGCCATTCTTTTACACGCCTCTTATATCCTATATGAAAATCATGTTGATACTAATCTTTTTGCAAGCATTTGTTGCATCTTTAAAATTTCAGCAGTTACAAATTAAAATAAAGTGTTTTTCTTTATGCACATGCGTAACATGGTCAGTGAGGATTCATGTAATCGTCTGCAACTTGCTTGGGACTGAGGCGTGCCGTTGTTGTTTTTCTTAATGCACATCTTATACAAACGGGCACCTCACATCAATCAGAATGCCGTGCACCCATGCCTGAACTACTATTCTACCTGGTGCTATAATGTGCCTACTTTCTTTGACAACTATGAAATAGTGGGACACAATATCAATCAAATAACAACGGTTTTCCACAAACAAGAAAAAAAACTGCAATAGAGAGCATACCTCTTCAACAATGATGCCTTCCATGACTTCAGGGAACTTTGAAATAATTCTTTCCAGAATTTCTAAGTCAGCTGCATAGAGATTAGTTACCTCCATCCCGAGCCACGGCCGACGTGGTTGCCTATGATAGAGCAAAAATTTAAGATTAGTACCAGGTATTTGGGTGATCAGATTTTTTATAAGCCTAAACTCCCTCAATAATTTTTTCTTCATTATAGTTGGCATGTACAAACAGATTATCAAGTAGCAAGAATTCTTTGTTTAAGAGTGTACAACATTCAAAAGATAAATTATAAGTGGAATAACTTCAAATTTTAGCAGAAAGACAAACACACCAAGAAACAGAGATCCACTATGGATATGAGAAAGGCACAACAAATCTCGAAAAAATTTACATAAATAAAGGTAATAACTAATTGCTTTTGCAAAATTTTCTAGTCACTTGCAGGTTTATTCTAGAAAATAAAAGCTAGACTACAAAACATGTTTCTTTCTTTAATAAGGTGAAATCTTTTTGTTTATAAAGGATAAAATAAATAATTTTATTAATGTGAAAAAAAACATCCGTATATAAGCCGTATACAAAAAGTAGAGAACATACATAACTACAGAGTACGTTCAATGTAAGATATCTCATAGAAATATTCGATATGTCAACTGGTCCATTAACAATTTGTGACATTGTGCATGCTTTAAAAAATATTGAAGAGATGAAATTCAAGCATAATACATGCAATTGCAGAAAGAAAAATGGTACGACCACCACATATCAAGCATCCTGCAAAGGCAAAAACAAGGCAAAGATTCGGAGCTTACCTATATTTCTTATAATGTTCCCACCATATGGAAGCTATATTGATCGGCAAGAATGCAATAGAGGAGACATCATGAAAGCATATACCGATGATTTCTCCATAGCGATTGACAAGTGGGCCGCCAATACCACACTATAACAAAGAATGAAAACAAAAAGCCCTAAATTTGCAATCTTTCTACTAAAAATCTAACATACACTACAAGAAAGAATGAAAAGAAAAAGCCCAAAATTAGCAATCTTTCTACAAAAAATCTGACATACAATAGATAGATAAAATATGCATATATTTGTCATTGATTAAGAAAATATGTAGAAGCAAAAAGAACAAAGTGACAAAACCACCAAAGTAAGAGATTAGTATGAAAGAGAGTTTTTCTAAAACAGAAAGTGTGAAGGAGTTACTCTTGTAATTCTGCAAGTTGCCATGAAAAGTTCTTTACACTCGAAGTAGTCGTAGTCGCAGCGATCAATGCTACAAGAATCAACCAGAAAAAGAATTGAGGTGGAAAGTCACAATAACCAACATGGTATTCATGTATGCAATAAGCAATGTGTATTTGCGAGTGCCTGTGTGTTCTAATAATCAACACATTATGTTAACAAAACAGCTTACTTAGGTATATGAGAAAAACAAGTTCTTACCACCCATAACCCACCATACCCCCTTTGCATTTTAACTATAAGAAAATAAAGCAAGGCTTCAGGGACACTCTCTCAATAACCAGCTTAAACTTGTCTATCTACGAAAAAAATTCCAATTTGCAGACTGGATGTATTGGAGATCCTCGGTTAAAATATACACCAGTAGAAAAACTGACCAAAAAATTAATGTGTTGCATATTGAACCACGATAGCATAGTCCACAGTCAGGAACAGATCCCTTTCTCTAAGTTACTAAGTACATGCAATTGCAGAACCAAGACTCAAAAATAACAGGTGCATAGCACATAAATCATTTACCGATGAACAAAATGCAAATATTGTATTTCTAGACACATAGGGAAGCAAGAATTACAATTTGAGAAACTCAACAGTATCAACTTAAGCCCTCCAAATGCATGATACTAGTTGATAGCAAGGCATATTCAAAGGCAAAAGAAAGAGTTTAAGAACCAACAACCTACAGAACCTAAAAAAATAGTTTAAGTCATAATGAA
The DNA here is from genome assembly GCA_005239525.1 of Nicotiana knightiana. Lineage (NCBI taxonomy): Eukaryota > Viridiplantae > Streptophyta > Magnoliopsida > Solanales > Solanaceae > Nicotiana > Nicotiana knightiana. The sequence continues at coordinate 106,345 of ML375703.1, forward strand.
TTTTAAGATAGTGAATACAATGAAAAATCAACATTCACGAGTATTTTGTGCTGAACAATTTTCATTAAAAGTTAAAAATCTCATAATGCATGTACCTACCATCAGAAGAACGTATTCAAAAAAGAAAACAATGGACAAGAAGTAGAATAAGGAATAATATCAAGGACAACTCCAAAGATAATTAAATTTCAAATGCTAAAGCTAAAACAGAAATTCTAAAGAGCAAAAAAAAAAAAAAAAAAGGCCAACTTGAAAAGAGGGTAGAATGATCTAATAGTTAACTAAGTCTTGGTACAACTCACAGACTCCAATGAAACCTAAACAAATCCTCCAGCAAGAAACAACTGCCGTATCCAATCCATAGACAGGATCACAATGCTACGCCCATTCTGCATCTCATAATTGACCAAAATGTGATAACGTCATCTTAAACCCCTGATTTTCCGAGTCTAACCCATCTTAACAAACACATAAACCACCTATTATCCCAAAATATTTGTACTCAAAAAGAAGATATTTTGCCATTATCTAGTCGATTATTTACTAGCACGTGCATCAATCAGAAGCTTTGTCAACATTGAAGTTGTTGACTTAATTTCTTGAATTGATCGCATTCATGTGAACATTTAATACGAAATTTGATACTAGACCTCACACTTAAAGATAAAAATCTATTACATCTCAAGGGTTCATTAAGCAATTAAATATATGAGAACGTTTTCTTTTTCTTTTTTTATTATTGGTATTTTGTATATGGTTGGAGTTATTTCAGGATACACACTTCTTTCTTTGCCTAGGAAGAAAGGTGTATTAACTCAAAAACAAATACAATAAATGGATAAAGATAAGTTCTACAAAGTGGTTGTTAGACCGACTAAATTGTATGGGGACAGAGTATTGGCCAGTCAAGACTTCTCATGTTCCAAAAATGAAAGTAGCATAAATGAGTATGTAGAGATGAATGTGTGGGCAGACTAGGAAATATATAATTAGGAATGAAGATATTCGGGACAAGGTTGGAGTGGCCTCCGCGGTGAACAAGATGCGAGAAGCAAGGCCGAGATAGTTCGGATATGTGACGAGGAGATGCACACATGCCTCGGTGAGGAGGTGTAAGAGGCTGGCTATGGTGGGGCCAAGGAGATGTAGAGGTAGGCGGAAGAATTATTGGGGAAAGGTGATTAGCCAGGACAGGGCACATCTTCAGCTTGCCGAGGCATGACCCTTAATAAAAGGGTATGGAGGTCAAAGATTATGGTAATAAGCTAGTAAGTAGTTGAGCGTAATTCTTTTTCGTACATGTACTGTTTTCTATATATATAGTACTAGTGTATTCTCGTATCTCCTATTCTTAGGTTTCCAATACTACCTGTTATTTCTTTTGCTTCGGTTATCTTATTTTCTAGTTGTTGTATTGCTTCTCTTTACATGGATTCTTCTCTGCCGTATTTACTTATTTAAATTGTTGTGATTATGCTTGTTTTGAGCCGAGGGTCTACCTTCACAAGGTAGGGGCAAGGTCTGCGTACATATTATCCTCCTCAGACCCACTTGTGGGACTACAATGGGTATATTGTTTTTGTTGTTGAATAAATTAGAGGTAAAATTAAACCTATTTTATTACAATTTTAGGCATCATTGACTTCCCCTCGACCCAATCCTTTATTTTGAAGGAAGTGATTGTAGCAAATTAAAAGTCAAATAAAAACACTGACCTGAATTCACCAGGGGCAGCCATGATATCATACGGCTTCTTATTGAAACGACCAAGTGCAATAACTGAATCTCCAGGAATAAGATCAAATGAGTTTGAGTGCGGACGAAGTTGAAATGACTTCTCTTCCGTAACTCCGAGCTGACTCGGACAAATCATGATAGAATCATTTAAATGAGCTAGGGAAGCAATTGGAAGTGGGGTGTCTGATTGAATCCTTATAGCAGCAACATTGTAGTGAAGGTCATACGCCTCAATATGACCATCAAATGCTCTTCCGTCAAATAGGTGCACAATAACCTGAATAAATAGTTAGAACTATCAACTAATTTGACAGAAGTTTGGTTGGCAATAACTTTCAAAGGAGTCTAAGAAATCAAGAGATTAACAACAGGAATTTGGTTAGGAAGTAAAGAGAAAAATCTGAGAACGTGATAAAAATAAGCTAACCTTAATGTCATCTGCTATAGAATTTCTAACTTTAGAGCACCTAAGGAGACTCGCAGTGGTCAATATTATACTAGAAGTATCAACACTTTCAATAATGGTTCCAGAACATTGAAATATCTCCTCTTTTCCTGATAATGAACATAAAAGTAACAACAATACGTAAAATGATTACAAAAGAAGGTAGAACAACAAAAATAAAATTGAAACAACTAAGTGTCCAAGCAATAAAACAAACAAACATCAAAGCAAGCAACAAATATGAGAAAACAATAAAACTAATATGAACAAGTACCCGAGTATGATTCAAGACTGACGACAGATGTGGAAGTTTTTAAAGCAGCCATCTTCGTATAAATATCTAAGTGCTTATTTTGAGCATGTAAATAGAATCTCTGTCTCTTCGGATTGAAACTCTCATAATCACTTGAAAAACCAGGGCCTGCACAATTTTACAATTAAAACAGCATAACCAAATGAATTTTGGTACAATGGAAATTAGGGCAGAATTTTTAATGAAACTCACTGTTGTCGGGGTCTTCCTTTGGTTCCCTTTTCCAGGGAGTGAAAGCTTCCACCCACTCCCTTTTGTAACTATCATAATTCATAATTTACCTACAAATTAAGCCAATTCACTCTTATATATCCATCTCAAGGATTAAAAATCAAACAGATACGGTGAATTGTAGAGCAGTAGATTTCTTTTACCATATTGTCTATTTTTGTTATACAAGTATGTAAATTTGCTATAAAGATATAGACATCAAATCAATTATCCACTTTCTTAACACTACTTCTTAATCCATTGGTAAAGTGCTATGCGATAATAATTGACATCAGCTTGATCAAAATAAATTCTAACTACATTTAAGCGAAATCTGATTTTCAACGCCACTGACAATTCAACTTAAACCGTGCCAAAGCATCTCAAGCCCTTTCCCGTATCACCACAACAATAAAACAAATAAAAGAAAAAATAGCACAGGTTGGCTAGTTTTCGGATTGGCCATTCTGTTTGCCAAATCAGATTGTTGCAACAGAGACCGGTCCAGCATAATATAGAGAACTCTAACACGGCAAAAGTTCCAGCATAATATACTGGAGTTATATCGATTTACTTTGCTGGAACTCCATTATATTATGTTGGAGTTCCGGTATACTTTTGTTTCAAATTTATCTTTACGTGAAAAGTGGTTAAATTTCGATTACTTTACTATTTTTGAATGAACACTTGTAAATCTTGCTATTTTTTAATTTATCCCCAAATAAAACATACCACAAAAGAGCATAAAGAGAAGTCTTATAACATCAAAATTTCTATCAAAGGTTTAACCCAGAGAAGAAAGAATTTTCCATCAAAGGTTAACAACTTTTGTATCTGTAAGTTGCTCTTCCTATTTCTTACTACTTTTGCTTCAGAGGATTTCTGTGAAGCATTCTGATTTATGCAGCAAACAAATAGTAATGTTCTGTTAAGTTCTTAAAAAAGAGCCCATGAGCCGAAAACAGAAGGTTTCAGGGTTTAACCGTAGCTCCGTTAATCCCTAGCACTTTTCAGATTACAAACTTGGTTTGGACTAAAAGAGAGAAATTAGGGAGAACGCAGAACATAAACTCACGAATAGAGAGAGAGAGAACGAGCTTTCACCCAAGCGTTCGAATGCGGAAGTTAACAAGCATAAAGATTAAAAAAAACAAGCGTAATGACAAATATATTGGAGTCTTCTGTTATACAGAGCGGGTAGGGTTGTCTATGTATAAAGCAATTTTTATGTTTCTATACCACGTGAGAAACTTTATTACCATCAATGTGTTTAAGGTTTCACTTAATTATACTTAGTATATTAAATTACTAATTTTATACCATACTTAATTAAGGGTCTAATTAATTGAATATTTTGTACTCCTTAATTAAATGTGTCCATATATGTCACGTTTCTCTCTCCTAACTCCTCACTCCACCCACGTTTTTACCCATACCCACCTTCGTTTTACCATTTTCCCTCTTCTGAAACCAAACAAAATTCCATTGCCCATTCTCCCAAGAAAAAATACTCTTTTTAGTAGTCTAACTTTTTTGTTCTGGATTTGTCTACTCTCAACTTCAATGGCGATAAAGCTCTCAACTTTAAAGCTTCCCAAGAAAATCTCAAACTAAGTTTGTTCAAAATCCTCTCTTTCTTCACTCTCTGGTGCTTGTCGAATTCAAATCACCCCCGAAACCAATCAACCCCTTTACCCCTTCTTCTGACTTTGATTCAAAGATTCAACTTTTAAAGACTAAGCTTCACCTTGAAACCTTAAACTGATTTGTAGTTTTTTTTGTAGAAATTTTATGGATGAAGAGAAAATTTTGTAGTCAATATTTTTTTTCAACATAGATTGTAGTTTAATTGTAGTATAAATGTACTAATTTTGTAGATACCCTTAAAAATAATACAACTTTATACAATACTTAAACTGATTTGTAGTTTATTTATAGTTTTTTTGTAGAAATTTTGTAGATGAAGAGAAAATTTTGTAGTCAACATCTTTTTTCAACATAGATTGTAGTTTAATTATAGTATAAATGTAGTAATTGTGTAGATACCCTTAAAAACAATACAGATTTATACAATACTTAAACAGATTTGTAGTTTATTTATAGTTTTTTTTTAAAAAAAATTGTAGATGGAGAGAAAATTTTGTAGTCAACATTTTTTTTCAACATAAGATTGTAGTATAAATGTAGTAATTTTGTAGATACCCTTAAAAATAATAATGTTTTATACATACTTAAACTGATTTGTAATTTATTTGTAGATAAATGTAAGAATTTTGTAGATATTAACATAAAATTAGACTTTCATAGAATTTGTAACATAACAATTTTAATCAGCTCCCCCTAATTCCTAAGACCGTCGCCGTTTTTCCCTCCTCTTTCTTCCTCTTCTGCATTCCTTCTTCTTCTCAAAAAATACAGAGATGAGACCCATTTTTTATAATCAGATTTTCTCCATGTAACCCTAGCGAAAAAAAAGAAAGCTGGTCGTCCCCCTCTAAAAGCTCTCAGCGACAGACCGCCATAGCGGCTCCTTCTTCTTCCCTTCACTACACTTGAGTGAAATCTGGGAAAAAACAGAGTAGCTACAATTTGATTTCGAATTTGTTGAATTTTTGTCAGTTTTTTGGTTTGTTGATTATGAAAAAATATCGACGAACATCGTTTTTGCATAATGATTTGATTTGAAATTGAAGATAACGTCGCTATAATCAATTCAAATATTTAGTTCCAGATTTTTAGGCGCCTAATTTGGAAGGAATCAGCTCTTAATGTTGGGTATTTAATAAATGGTATAAATTTTGTAGAAAAAATATAAATATGGCGGGTAATTATAAAAATATACACATTTTTTATAATAAGGTTTCATATATGGTATAGGAATGAAAAAATTCCTTTCAATTGGAATTTTTACATTCCTATACCATATAGGAAACCTTATTACCATCAATGTTTAAGGTTTGATATAATTACATTTAGTATACCAAAATACCAATTCTATATCATAGTATATTTTAAGGGTATAATTAATGCAGCGTATATCCCTCCTTATTTCAAGTTACCATATATCCCACCCCTCCTACGTTTCTCTCTCCCAAGCCCTCACCCTCACCCACGTTTTACTCAAACACGCATTTGTTTTACCCTTTTTTCCTCTTCTAAAACCACATAAACATAGTTAAACCACCATTAAAGTTCAATTTAATTTTTTTTCGTCTACATTCAGTAAAAATTGAAGACTTCAACTGTGTGAAGCAATTAGCAAGATTAACATGAATGCAAAATTTGAGGGAAAGCATACTCGTTTTGTGTACAACAATGAAGATGAGACTGAAGGAATTGAAGAGGAAGATGCTTCTGCTGCTTCGCTAGGTGCCTTTCATTTGAAGGGATTGCCAACTCCAAAAGGGAAGCATTTTCGTTTCCATGAGGAAAATGAAGAACACTAAATGAAGAGATTGTGTTTAGCTTTTTGTTATTGTTTTTGGTTCTTGACAGACACCTTCTCTCTGATGTTATATTCTCTATGGATGTTTTGTCTTTTTAGTTTTTGTATTGCTGTGCTATATTGTGTTTCTTTTGGTTCATATTTGATTTGGACCATAGAAAGTATGAAGCCATATTGAATTAATTCAAAATCCTTTTCAATTCTCTTTATTCCATGCTTATGTTAGAGTGATTTACACGATTTTTGTGATATATTCTTTGAATTTTTTAATCTTTTTTGGTTCAGTTTTTGACATGGAACCCCTCTCGAGCACAACCAATAAGTTAAAATAGATCAGAGACCTTGGGACCAAGATTGTGTCGTGTCCATCCTTAATGCCTTGGGATTTTTGACATAATTGCGTTTTTTGCAGAAGATTTGTAGAATTTCTAGTCGTTTTTTATTTGTGAAATAGAAAACAAAGCATCTACAATCAGAATACAAATAATCTACAATTTATCTACAAAATATCTACAAACTGGGTACATTGAATTTTAATATCCCAATTCCCATTCAATTGTAGCTTAATTGGTATTTTGACATAATTACGTTTTTTGCAGAAAATTTATAGAAGTTTCAGTCGTTTTTTATTTGTGAAAACAGAAAATAATGCATCTATAATCAGAATACTAATAATCTACAATTTATCTACAAAATATCTATAAACTGGGTACATTGAATATTAATATCCCAATTCCCATTTCAATTGTAGCATAATTGGGATTTTCGACATAATTTTATTTTTTGCAGAAGATTTGTAGAAGTTTTAGTAGTTTTTGATTTGTGAAAACAGAAAATAAAGCATCTACAATCAGAATACAAATAATCTACAAAATATCTACAAAATCGGTACATTGAGTTTTAATATCTCAATTCCCATTCGATTATAATTTAATTGGAATTTTCGACATAATTGCGTTTTTTGCAGAAGATTTATAGAAGTTTTAGTCATTTTTTATTTGTGAAAACAAAAAACAAAGCATCTACAATCAGAATACAAATAATCTACAATTTATCTACAAAATATCTACAAAATTGGGTATATTGAATTTTAATATCTCAATTCTCATTCGATTGTAGTTTAATTCGTATTTTCGACTAGACATAATCTTAAAGATTCATTATAGTATTCTCAATTATAGATTGAGGGAAATATGTTAGAAAGCTACATCAACTACTTTGACGAGTTTGAAAAATACTACCAAGTGACATCAACTATTAGATTTGTCAGCTTATTATTTTTCATGGAAAAAAAATATAACGATATTTTCAGCTACAAGTTTAAGTGAGACTATAAGCAGAGAGATTAGGTGAAAATAGGAACAATTTTAAAAAGCCGGTCTCATACTCTGTCTCTCTGATTATTCACGTCATTTGAATTGTCCAAGTTATTCCAATTAGATATATGTGGTTGACTGACCAATTCACAGAGTGACTCAGAAAGATCACATAAGTTTGTATATCTATGTCTGTATATATTTCTCGAAATAATGTTTGTAACATAAATAAAATTCAGTTTATTTTCACAGAAAAAAATAAAACTTGATCTCTCAAAGAGAAAAATAATAATTAGAGATATCTAAATAAGGAATTTTAATGCTACAATGATTCCTTATTTAATGAAAAATCTGGAAGAATATTTACTTCTATAATTGTAGCGCGTCTAAATAGGAATATCTGGAAGAATATTTAGTTCCAGATCTGTAGCGCGCCTAATTAAGAAGGAATCAGCTCCTAATAATTGGTATTTAATGAATGATATAATATTTGTAGAATAACTATGAACATGGCATGTAAATATGAAACTATGCACATTTTTTGTAATAAGGTTTCATATATGGTATAGGAAGGAAAAAATCTCTTTTCAATTTTATAGCCCATATTTCAATTCACAATCAACTAGCCCAATAATAATAGGCTAAGATTCAACTTCAAACTCCAATATGTTCTCAAAATTGCTATTTAATATTAAAAAAGATTGCTCAAACTTTTAAGTTAATTTTCGAATCAATAACTGTGACTCAAATATTAGTTCAACAAACCAAATCCATTTGGTTGGCGAAAATTAGATTCTTAACAAGATTAAATATGTGAGTTTAAATTTCGAATTTGATTTTGAGAGAAATTTGGAGTGAGTGTTATTTAGACTTGTTAGAAATAGTATAAGGAGGTTGTATATAAAATTTGAAGTCAATTAATGGAGAATTGGACTGGTTTTGAACAAGAATTGCAACTGAAAATCGTAGAAGAAGTTCGTCTACAGATGCTTATATAAAGGTGTATAAAAGTGTATAATAGTGTATACGATATGTTTATACACCCATATACACTATTATACAAGATTATACATAATTATAACAAAAAACTGACTTCGTCTTTTTCCTTGTGTCTTTTCTTAAATTTAACTCAAATCTTGCTCAAATATACTCCAAATCACTTCAAATTTAAATTTTGAACTCCTTTTGATATTTTCAATCAATTTGAACACCCAATTCAAACAACTAACAAACTCAAAAAGCCCTATTTTCGAAAGCAAATCTTTGAATGACTTTCAATGGTGAACTTCTGCTCTTCAATTTGTTTACATTGCAACCAGCTGACATGGGGAGAAAAGCAGTAATGGCGAACGGCCCCTTGAAGCATATGTAAAAGATGTGAGAAGAAGAGAGAGTGAAAGCAATGGTTGTGAGAACACATATTTAACTTCATAGCTTTTAGAAACAATGATTGTAATAACAAATTTGCAAGAGCTACTATTTTCAAAATATGTACAATATGGGTTAGGTCGAATAAAACTTAAAAACATGAATCATTTTTTGTTATGGTATGAAATCATGTGTATTTTCTTGTAATTCTTTTTTTTTTTATAAATAAAAATTAAATATGTGAATACTCCGCATCTATATGTATATATTTGGTTCTCTGATAAATTTTGGAATGCGCTTTTAGTTCATTATTAGAAGATACTCTTATGTTAGAGTTAATCTTCAGACAATTGTTATTTCAAAATCACGTAAAATCATTAATATGATAATTAACATTTAGTATTTTGTTACTTTATATATTATATCGTTAAACAAAACCAATGTTGTTTGCTTATTTGTGTGTTGTATTTACGCTTTTTTTCATAACCTCCAATGTTGAGCTATAAAATCTTTTACAATGTGAAAACTTGGTTTTATGATTTTTAGACCTCACCTTACTATTTAGGAGTGGTAATTAAACGTGCGGGTCATTTCAGATATGAACGGGTCGAAAAAGGGTAATACAAAAATAAATAAAATATATATAAAATGAGTTAGCTGGTGGATAATATAGATATCCATATTATTTATGGCTTCTTGAATATGATCAGTCTTAGAAATTAAAATTTTAGTTTTTCAAGCTTGAATAACCCCAATTTGAGTCTTGACAAATTAATATAAAAGTTAAACACATTGATTATCTGTTAATTATTCATATTTTAAGTGGATAATATAAATTTTATTCATAATTAATTAATTTTTAAAAAGATCATTATCCAACTTATTTTTCAGTGAATAATTTATTCATTCATTTTGCTACCACTACTACTATGTATTACACGTAAAATCAATGTTAAATTGGTGAATGATCTTGGTAGGAGTGGCATTTCATTTTATTGTACACAAATCCGTCGCTCGATACTAATGTCCTGTTAGAAATTCAGCAATGCGTCGTAGTAAATTTCCCATCCTACAGCAAAGAACGAATATAGTTTTTGACCTAATAAAGAAGTACTACCTCTTGCATATGATCTGTTTCTCCAATTATTTTTATCTGGTATTTCAATTTTAAAAAGTCGGTTCAAGATATTGCCATTTTAAAAAATTAAGAAAGCGTTAATTATATCCTATCAAATAAGAGATAAGAGTAATTTAGTTAATTATTTCTTATTATTATTAATGCAATTGAATAATTTTTTCCTTAATGAGGATATCAAACTCTTAAACAATAGGAGTAGATAAAAGGATATCAGGGTGTAACTTAGATATACAAGTGGGACCCAATATATAATATTGTAAGGCAGAGGTGAGAAGGTTTGGGTGGGGTCAGGACGTTTTGTCCACGTGAGGGAGTATTAATGTAAGGCAACAATGCTGTATGGAAAATTGTGTAGTGACGCAGAAGGAAAGGGCAATTTTGTCACTACATTAAAAAGTATATACAGAAGCTACAGTAGAGTTTTCTTTTGACCAATCATATTACTTTATTTCAACTGCAATGATTAAATTATCCTTGGTATCCCAAGCAAGCATGTTGACCTGCTGCTTGCTTATTCCCCCTTCTAATAAGTAGTAAAAACTGCAATGTTTTTTATAAATCTATAGTATAATTACTGTAGGTAATTTATTTTATGAAAATAAATTAAAAAAATATCGAAGAGTACGGAATAAATTTACTATGTGAATGATATATTTATATATTTATATCTATATTAAAAGTACAAATGCCCTTAGCGAAATATCGTTCGACTTTTTTATCCTTTTAAAATAGATTCACATTAGATAAAATAATTATTTAATTATTTACATAATATATTTAGGATCTTATAATCACCTAAAAATTTAATATATTGAATCCTTCCTTATTTAAAAGAGTATACTATATAAGAAGTCCAAATATTTAGCCTTTATGCAATTAAAATTGAAATAAATAACTAATTTGTAACATGTCGACATAAAAATGTAAAGTTTACATGGAAACCTTATGTCATTAATATGGTGGTAAAATTAGAGCTTCTTTTATGAGCTATATTTTAAAATTCAAACTAATGTTACATCAATTAGATAATATATATACATATATATATATATATATATATATATATATATATATATATATATATATATATATATATATATATATATATATNCAACAATTTCTTTGTTTTTAACGCCTCCTAATTTCCAGGAATTAGTCACTTCAATAGCCTTCGATGGTTATACGGGTATCCAAAGGACGAACGAGATGGATGTTTGTTGTCCCAACCATTCTTTTAGTCCCAAGCCCGCTAAGGAAAGGGCTGACTTAGAACAAAGTTTTCGTGTTGTTGATTCCTAGGTGTAGTGCTTCTTCCCCTATGCTGCCTATTAGCGCTAGTAGAGTAGGATTGACCCGTAATACAGAACCTCTAGGCGTAACCTTTCGCTTAATACTAGAATCGAGATGTTAGAAGGTGCAAAATCAATTGGTGCAGGAGCTGCTACAATTGCTTCAGCGGGAGCTGCTATCGGTATTGGAAACTTTTTCGGATCCAAACTTCTTTGTTCTTTCTAAGTCTTACGCAACTGTTACAAAAACCGGGATAACTCTAATACTAATATTATTAAATAGTGATTGTAAATATTGTTAATATTCTTTTATTTTCATTTTCAATTTGAATGGTAAATGCTCTTTTTCATTTCTTTTTTTGTCATTTGAAATCCTTTTGATTTTTTATTACAGTTCTATATTTGATTCTATATCATATATATCTCTCATTCTATATTTATTTCAAATTCTAATTGTTTAATGGAATGGTTAGTTATAACTAATGAGACATTCCTCCGCTTTCAGGCGAAAGTGAAGATAAAAAAAAAGAATCGACCGTTCAAGTATTCCAAATTGAATGGCAAAATGGCAGGAAGAGAGACATATAGATGGGGTATATATCCATCTATATTGAATTGCGGATTCCGAAATGATAAAATCATTTTTGATTGAACAAAAAAAGGTCTCCTATAGAAGATAGTTNTAAAATATGCCTATTTATTCATTTACTAGCATTTATTTTACAAATTGACACTAGATAAAAGGAAAAGATCAGGTTTGTAGAATTATAAAACCAAACAAAAAGCACGATTACGTTGAATTTAAAATAACGCACCAGAAAAGTTATTTAGTGTTGAATTTAGTCTCACAATTCATTTGAATCTCAATACCTTGAAGGTTACCAATACCAATCTCAAGCTACTATAAGAAATAAAAAAAACTAAAGCAAACACATACATCTATGGAAGTTTATTTAATATTTCAACTAAATCTTGCACATTAGATCCTTTCCTTATTTTAGTAATGTGATATATTGAAATTATTTGTCACGAGCAAAAATCTATTAAAGTCGTGATGGCGTCGGACACCATCGTCAGGCAAGCCAATCATTAATTAGTTGATATAATTTCCTGTTTAAACATTTTTCGAAAATTGTTACCTTTCACTTACAAGTCATAAAAATGAATAAAAGTTTATCAAATAAATACGACAGGTAAACTATTCCATTTATTCAGTTAAATCCCAAACACATCCCAAAACCCGGTGACATAAGTACACAAGCAAATTCTAAATATTTCACAAATATTACAAAGCTTGTCCAAAATACAAATTGGACAAGGAATTTAAAATGGAAATAGATACAATATGAGGGAGACTCTGTCAGTTGCGGATCGCCTCCAGATGATGCAGCTCGCCTAAGTCCCCAGACCACCCATGTCGCTATGAAAGTACCTGTGCAATAAAAATGCACAACAAGTGTAGCATGAGTACGAAAACAATGTGTACTCAGTAATTCGTCCGCCTAACCTCAGAGAGGTAGTGACGAGGGGTCGAATTAGACACTTGCTAGAGGTCAATTTAGTATATTCAAGTATGACATTAAGCATGATTATCATAGGCAATTTATTAAAATCGGGAATAAATAATATCAATCCTTCCACATTTAATACTTTAACTCTTCGTCATTTCAATAACAATTAATCAAACATGTGTGATTTAATCAAATAACAAATAATCAACGGGAAGGAACAACTTCTTCCAAAAATTTTAATAACTTTAAATCTCTGTCATTTCAGTTGACAACTTAAAATTGCAGGCCAGTAATCAGGCAAAATTCACAGCAAATACGCAGTAAATATCATGCACAAGCAATGTCGAGGGTCGAACGACGCGGACCAACAATAATAAATTGTGCACTACCGAAGGGTCGAACGGCTCGAACCATAGATGCATCTATTTTTCCCCGCTTGCGAATCGATCATGCGACGCGGTCAACATAAAAATAATAAGGATAGCTTGCTCGCGAATCATACCTGCGACTCAGGTGCTCATATGTACACATATTCACATAATAAATTCGCATTTTTATCAAGAAATCAGTTACTCAGGAAAGTGGTAAAATTCTTCTTAAAGGAACATGAAAAATAGCTTTTAAATCTTTCTTTTGAAACTCATTTGCCAAGTTCAATAATATTCAATAATATAACCTTATCAAGAACACAATTATCCACGGAGGAATCAATTCTCTTTCTAGGTGATTAGAAAAATGAACTCTTGTCTTCTTAGGGATTCAATTCATTATTTCGATCATATTAGCGGTATAATATTACCGGCAAGATCACAAGTACAACAAGTAAGGCATGCTAGTGGGTCCTAGACTAGCCGAACATGGCATAATAGTAGCTATGCACGGAATCCCGTCACCTCGTGCTTACGTAGCCCCCTGCAAATAATAGCATGTATTCATTTAGTTCACCTATGGGGACAAATCCCCCCTCACAAAGTTAGAAAGGAGACTTACCTTGCTCCAAAATTCCATAACCGGCTTCCAAGCCCTTCCGATGACTCAAATCGATGCACAACGCCCCAAAACTATCCAAATAACGACAAACCAATGAAAATATACTCTAATATTCGTTAACAATTCAAATTATATAAACTCCCATCTCCGCTTAAGGAATTGACCAAAATGCCCTTAGGCCCACGTGCCTGGATTCCGAAATTTCTCGAAGATATACCCTACCCATAGCCTTACTAACTCAAATATACAATTTACCCTTAATTTCATGCTCAAATTCGTGGTAGAAATCCAAAATACCATTTCTAGGTTTTCTTCAATATTTTTCCACAACTTTTCATGTCTAATCCATGCATATAACTTGTATTTATCTTAAAAACATAAAGAAATTGCTTACCTAGTAATGCTTGACGGAAATCCCCTCTTGAAGCTCCTCCAAATCGCCCACACCAAGTGAAGAATGAAGAAATGGCCAAAATCCCGTTAAAAATAACACACTGTCCAGGTGACCCTCCTATGCGATCGCACAACATGCTCCGCGATCGCATAGGCCAACTATGTTGCCTCACCAATTCACTCAGTGCGTTTGCGACACAGCACCTGCGTTCGCACAGGCCAAGTCCCAGAAGCCCCTAATCATACTGTTGGCCCAAATAGTTTTGAAGATTGACAAAGGAACTCCAAGATGAACCAGGTCCATCACAGGTGACATAGACCAGTAGAGTTAAAGGCACATAAGATGCACATGCATGAGATAAATGTATTCTGGTAAAATTGAGATATCTTCTGATCGAAAAGATTGCAAAAACGAAATTGGAGAAGGACTCCTTATTCAATAAGAACGAAATCTAAGATAAGGAAGGATTTAGGAGTTGAGTTTGACTAGAACTCTTCTACCAAGGAAGAGTAGCATTAGGATTCTAGTTAATTTCTTATCTACTAAATCCTATATATATTTTCTTATTGTAGAGAGACGCACAAAAACAGAAATTTATCAAGAATTGAGAGCAAAATTCGTGAAGAAATTTTGCAAGCAGTTCGAGCCAAATTGGAGAGTGCGAATCTGGAGCTACTTGAACCAGCTAGAAGAACCAGTTCCATCTGTTGTCTTTTAGTCTAGTTTATTTGTAGTAGGTGATTACAAATTGTACCTTTCAGCTTTATCTAGAAGCAATTGTAATAGGTACTGAGTGTTCAAGTTATAGTTAACTTGAAGTTTGTCGCAAATAGCTAGAGGCTAGTTTGCCACAAAGGGTTAGAGTTAATCCTTAGGTTTACAAAAGAGTTTATTTTGTAAATGTTGTTTGGCTCATTGTTGTAGTGAAGTGTTTGGAGAAAATCCTACTGAGTAGTAGGTCGTGATTTTTCACCTTTTGAGACAGGTGTTTTCCACGTAAAAATCTCTGTGTTCTTTACTTTTCTGCATTTATTATTCCACAACAGTACGAGTTGGAACACATAGAAGAACCAGGTCCTTCTATAACGACAACACTCAAAAATTGGACACCACACAAATCACCCCCCCTCTTGTGTGGTATTGACGTATAAAACATCAATTGGTATCAGAGCGGGTTATCCTTGAAGAGGCTAACACCTTAGGAAAAGATCAAGATGAGTGCACTACCTGAAAAGTGTAAAGAGAAATCCACCACTAGGCCACCACTATTCGATGATCACTTGCAGATGACTGATGGATGCTTCAAATGTGGTAAAAAGAACCACATGATCAAGAACTGTCCTATGTGGGAAGTCGAGTGGAAAAAGGAGAAATCTGAAAGAAGGAACAGAAAGAAGGAACAAGTTCATGACAAGAAGAACTACAACAAAAGGTCATCCAAAGCAATGGTTGCTGAACGAGCTCTTATAGCAGTTCGGGAATCTGAAGATGAGCCTGATGAAGAATCTGAGATAAGTTTTCTGGACCTTAAGGATAAAATTAACCTCCTTTCTAAATATTTGTAAAACTGAAAAGGAAAATAATACATTGAAGAACCAGGTTCATGCACTTGATACAACTGTCTTAGAACTTAGATCTGAAAATCTAAAATTGAAGTTAGGAACAAGTAAAGAAATATCTAGTGACACACAACTCTCACTAGAAAAGGATCTAGGAAAGGTAAAAGATGAGCTTTATAAAAAGGATGAACTGGTAAGAACCCTGAAGGAGGACTTGACTAAGGTTAAGTATGAGCTAGACAGAACTTGTAAATGGAACATGTCCTCTGATGCACTTTCACGGCTACAAAAACATCATAGTAGCAACAGAAGAGGACTTGGCTTTGGGAACTCTACACCTAAGTGGGATCCTAAAGGTAAGTACCTCACACTTCCTGAGAACAAGATTTGCACACACTATGGTAATATTGGTCACTATAAAAGTGAATGCATTGCAAAAGAGAAGGCAAGTCAGAAGAACAAAAATTTTGTTCTAGGTAAAAATGGGCAGCCAAGTTGGGCTAAAAAGAATGTGATTTATTCTTTTGCCTATAGAAAGGGACCCAAACTAGTTTGGGTTACTAAGACTAACCACTGATTTTCTTTTGCAGGTTCAAGTGAAGTGGAGCAACCAAATATGGTACATGGATAGTGGCTGCTCAAAGCACATGACAAGAAGCAAGGACCAATTCCTTTCACTTGAGAACCTCAAAGGAGGTAATATCTCCTTTGGAAATGGGAAGAAATGTGAGATCATTGGGGTTTATAAGGAACAAGATGATGAATAGATTGGACTAACAAGAAACTCAAATGATGAAGTCACAGTCCAGCTTGAAGCAGCATCACAGGATGGAACAGGTCCTTCCACCCAGGGCAACGTGATAGGAGGAACTGACTAGAGAGGAACCAATCCTCAAACCTCGAGGGAACCTGTCCATGAACTTATTCCTCATTAACAAAACCAAGAAGGAACATCCAAAGAAATTGACACTCCTATTGCAACATCCACGAAATTGGATATGGATGAACCCGGTTCATCTGTTGATCAGAAGATGTATAGGGGAATGATTAGCTCTTTGTTATATCTCACTGCTAGCAGACCTGACATTGTTTTCAGTGTAGGCCTTTGTGTTAGATTCCAGGAAAATCCAAAAGAGTCTCGCTTGACTGCTGTCAAGAGGATCTTGAGATACCTAAAAGGCACCACTGACCTTTGTCTATGGTATCCATAAGGTAGTAATTTCAACTTAGTGGGATATGATGATGTTGATTATACAGCTTTTCTTGTGGATAGAAAGAGCACCTCAGGTATGACACAATTTCTTTGCTCATGTCTTGTGTCTTGGGCCACCAAAAAGGTAAAATTCTGAGTGCTTATCTACTGCTGAAACTGAGTGTATTGCTGCTGCCTCACGTTGTGCTAAATATTGTGGATCAAACAACAATTAATGGATTGTAGGATTGATGTAGGTTGTATCACTATATTTTGTGAAAACACTAATGCAATTAGTATGACCAAGAACTCGGTTCATCACAAAAGAACTAAGCACATAGATGTTAGACATCATTTTTAAGGGATAATTATGAGAAGGGATTGATCACTATTGAGTTTTATGCTACTGATAAACAGATTGTTGATATCTTTACAAAAGCACTGAGTAGAGAGCATTTTGAAAGGAACATGTTACTATTAGGGATGATTAAGATCACCTAGTTGAACCAGCTCAGAATGTACATGAAAAAAAAGGGAAAAATAAGAATGAAAACAAAGAAAGAAAATTGGCTAGAAAAGTCTGAAACGGGTGTAGATAATCAGATTAACAATTGCTCAGTCTCATACTGTAAAAATTATAATCTTATGCCATGTTTTGATATGACTCACTGATCACAAATGAATTTTTTTCTATCTTTGCAAATTGAGGCTTGATCAAGAGGATTCTGAAATGATGAACCTGGTTCATCGTGCTGGTTCATCTGAAAGGCGAGGTCTGTGTTGTACACTCTACACAATTTGAAATACTAATAATTAATCATGAGGAGAGTCCTACTCAAGCCCAAAATCTTCAAAAGCCTATCCAATTGACTTTGAACTAGTTCCGTCTCAACAAGAATCCTCACCAAATTAAAATACCTAGATTCTAGGAAGCCTTAATCGTCTATTCAAAACTAAAATTTCATTCAAGCCATCCCCTCCCTTAAAGAACCATTCCCAAATTTCTGATGACTCTTTCAAGTCGGCGACTGAGGGGGAAGAAACTGGGTGTTCCGATTCTGAACAGGTAACTTCTGTACCACAACGCTCTTCTGAGGTCATACTGGTTGAGTCTGTGGTAGATGTTGAATTGCCTAAAACAAGAAGGAGAGGAGGTAAAAATAAAATAGAAAAAGAAAATGAGAGTGAGGGAGTACGGAGTAATAAAAAGGGAAAAGGGAAAGAAGTGGCTGATTCTTCACCCACCTATGAATATGTTAGAATGGATATTTGTGGTGCTGAGCCAGAAAAGGAGGAAGAAAGTAGCAAGAATGCAGGGGGAAGTGAATCAGGAGAAACCGCTGAAGGGTTAGGAAATTTAGGAAAGCACACAGATGAACCTGGTTCATCTACTGAGGAAACCCTGGCGGATCTGCTGAAAATGCTAGGCAATAATTACAATCCAAAGAAGAAAAGAACTCATAAAGCTCATATGTCTGGAACATCAAGAGAAAGTAAGAAAAGAAAGCTGCTCCTTCTAAGACATCTAATATTTCTCTTCCAAGAGGAAGAACTACAAGGAGCAAGGTAAAGCAAAGTGAGGACGAGTTGAAGAGAGCTTTAGAGGAGAGTAAGAAGAAAAGAGTGGAAAAAGGGGAAGAAAATGTTGTTGAGCCTATTGNGTCTATTTCTAAGTCTGCTGAACCATCCATCTTGGTTAAATGAACGAGGTCTGCAGTTTTTCCAAGCCTTAATTTCCTCGCCTGCCTAGAACTTTCAGTGACCCAGATTTAGAACTTTTGTTTGTTGCTCATGCTTTAACTATTTTTGTTTTATTTTGTGGATTGTGGCAAAATCGTATTCGCTCTATCAATGAAATCTGATGCTTTTTGCTCTGATTCAGTATCTCTATTTTTTAGTTTGAATTCTTAGTTGATTATTGATGATTAATCCATGATTGCATATGCAGTTGCCCAAAAGACCATGAGTAAGTGTTAAAAATCTGGGATTTACACAATTTGTTTTGCAACTTTCCGATGATGCCAAAATGGGGAAGATAGGTTGTGCTCTGAACATGTGATATTTATAACCTAATGAACCTGGTTCTTTGTGATAAATGCTTAATACTCTTATATATGTCAATGTTGGACTAAGCTGAAACATGCCTGAAGCACAAAGTTTGTCATCATCAAAAAAGGGGAATTTGTTGTCCCAAGAAAGGAAATAGTTTTGAAGGTTGACAAAGAAACTCCGAGATGAACCAGGTCCATCACAGGTGGCATAGACCAGCAGAGTTAAAGGCACATGAGATGCACATGCATAAGATAAATGTATTCAGATAAAATTGAGATATCTTCTGATCGAAAAGATTGCAAAACGAAATTGGAGAAGGACTTCTTATTCAATAAGAACAGAATCTAAGATAAGGAAGGATTTAGGAGTTGAGTTTGACTAGAACTCTTCTACCAAGGAAGAGTAGCATTAGGATTCTAGTTAATTCCTTATCTACTAAATCATATATATATATATTGCAGAATGTTCTTATTGTAGAGAGATGCACAAAAACAAAAATTTATCAAGAATTGAGAGCATAATTCGTGAAAAAAATTTGCAACCAGTTCGAGCCAAATTGGAGAGTGCGAATCTGGAGCTACTTGAACCAGCTAGAAGAACCAGTTCCATCTGTTGTCTTTTAGTCTAGTTTATTTGTAGTAGGTGGTTACAAATTGTACCTTTCAACTTTATCTAGAAGCAATTGTAATAGGTACTGAGTGTTCAAGTTATAGTTAACTTGAAGTTTGTCGCAAATAGCTAGAGGCTAGTTTGCCACAAAGGGTTAGAGTTAATCCTTAGGTTTACAAGAGTTTATTTTGTAAATGTTGTTTTGCTCATTGTTGTAGTAAAGTGTTTGGAGAAAATCTTACTGAGTAGTAGGTCGTGGTTTTTCACCTTTTGAGCCAGGTGTTTTCTACGTAAAAACCTCTGTGTTCTTTACTTTTCTGCATTTATTATTCCGCAACAGTACGAATTGGAACACATAGAAGAACCAGGTCCTTCTATAACGACAAGACTCGAAAATTGGACACAACACAAATCACCCCCCTCTTGTGTGGTATTGACGTATAAAACATCACATACACTGTGCGACCGCACACTAAACCTTGCGATCGCACAAGCCATAAGCATGTAACCTCAAATTTTCCCTCAGTGCGATCGCACAACTACACCTGTCATCGCGTAGACCAATGTAGCAGCCCCCAAAATCCTCCTCTGTGCGATTGCATGCCTCCAAGTGCGATAGCACATGACAAAATTCCAGCCCCTCTCATTTCTTCTCCGCAATTGCACAACTAGGACCGCGATCGCATTGCACACTAGATACACAGCAAACAGCAACAACAAATCACTCAAAAATGACCCGAAACCACCCCGAAACACACTCGAGGCCCCCCGAGACCCCGTCCAATCACACGACTCAGTCCCATAACATCACATGAACTTGCTCGAGGCTTCAAATCACATCAAACAACGCCGAAATCACGAATCACACTAAAATTCAAACTTATGAACTTAGAAATTTCCAACTTCTACATCCTATGCCGAAACCTATCAAATCACGTCCGATTGACCTAACATTTTGCACACAAGTCATATTCGACATTACAGACCTGCTCCAACTTCTGGAATCGCATTCCGACCTTGATATCAAAATTTCCACTTCCGGTCGGAGTTCTCAAAAACCTTCAAATTTCTATCTTTAGCCAAATGACTTCAAAATGACCTACGGACATCTAAATTCACTTTCGATCGCGCTCCCAACTCCAGAATCACCATATGAAGCTATTCCCAGGCTCAGAATCCTAAACGGACGTCAATAACACTGAAATGCCTTACATCCCAAATTTATGAAATTCTTCTAAGTTTCTATCTTCCATAATATACGCCGAAACACTCCCGGGTTATCCAAAACCCGATCCGGACATACGCCCAAGTTCGAAATCATCATACGAACCTGCAAGAACCTTCAAATCCTGATTCGGAGGTCGTTTACTTAAATTTCCAATCTTAGTTGATTCTTACAACTTAAGGCTTCCGAATTGAGAATTTTCTTTCTAAATTAACTCTAAACTTCCCGAAATTCAATTCCGACCATGCCCACAGGTCATAATACTTGAAACGAAGCTGCTCGCGGCCTCAAACCACTGAACGATGCGCTAGAGCTCAAAACGATTGGTCGGGTCGTTAGATTCTCCCCTACTTAAACAGACGTTCGTCCTCGAACGTGATAAGAACTGCTCTGGAGTTATCTGAAATCACTGTTTAACACCTCGAGCACCTGCCTGTGCTACCACAACCCAGTTGAGCACATTAGTTTGATCAAATCTGAAGATATCATCTTTTATCCATACTATAAGCTCAGAATCCAGTTCCAACACTTGAAATTCTCTGCCAGGCCTAGTTCCAATATAAACACCGTATCAACTACCACACGACATACCAGAACATGACTACATACCTTTGCTGAATCAGCACCATGCACCACATAACTCATCATCTGACCACAATGACACTCCCTGAACCTTAATAACCAAAATTCCACGAATCTGATGCTCCCAATGCACTTCATGATATATATATATATATATATACACATCCTGCTATAATGCTGGCGATACCACCACAACGGAGGAGATGTGTAGAAATTCATACCCAACTGCAGAGTTAACAAATCATTGAATATATCATCTTGACTAAAATCATCACCTCATTAACCGAATAAGGGTAACTGTCCTTTCATGTATTTCACATAACCTTATCGCACTTGATCCCAGATCCAATAATCTAGTCTCACCCAGTATGAACTGTTCAGACAACAAATCATCCCAAACATGACCAACAGTCTCACATGATACCACATCGCGCCAATAGGCCATAAATCGAACATGATAAATAAGAAATGACTCAGGAAGAGACTACTCAACCCGCACAACTAATGTGAACTTTCGTCAGAAAAATAGGAAGTAAAACACAAGAAAAATAAATATAGGAACCTGACTCATCATGACACTGTTGCGGCGTGCAAACCGATCCGAATAACATACCTGTGGCGACGTGCCACCCGATCCACACATAAAATTCACCTAAGGAAATATATACGGAGCTGAATTGCTCACTATTACAAATTACTGAATATCGATCATAAGAACGCTAAGTGCATAATACCATTCTAGGGATACTGACAAAGCCATATGCTCACAAAACTCAAGCACAACTGAGGTGAGATATATATGTATACTCTGGATATCAAGAGCTGCCTTACTCACATAGCATCATCACTACACGGAGATATCAACACATAAGAAATTATCAAGCCGTTTCACAACTCACACGGCACAATCATATTATCACATGAATTTGACGAAGACGGAACAACATCCGCTGTTCTAATACCTTTCCATAAAAAGTGCTCTACTGAAATGAACATGCCTGGCTCGTACGGAGCCCATAATCATATTTAAATCCATCCACAAACATTGAGTCTACCTTGCTCGCACCAAACTAAGCTAATAGCTTTACCGGGGTCCATATTAACCCACTTTCTCTCATAATACGCGAGAACAACCATCATAGCCGGGACAAACACCCCACAATCCACAACCAAATGAACTGAATGCCTTCCAGGCATAAATTCTCAAATAAGCAATATTGCACTTCTTTATACTCAGTACAAATCTTCAATCCATTAAGTGACTACATGTCACACTTATACAATCTTCTCGTGGTTACGCTCACACGACCTGCCACACCAGGTAACAAGTCTGCACACCCGCATCACCGACCACACTAATACTGCAAAACACATCAAGAACCCATGACCAGGGTACAAAGCTTCTTTCCCCGAATATCGATCTCAGGTGACACTGAAAATAACACCAGCTTACTCTGAACTTTCAAATCACTTTTTCTTGCTCATCCGAGCTCATGACATCCTTGTTAACACCGAACCGCAATCTTGATCCTTGCTTCCAATTACATACTGCTTACTGCACCTGCATGCCAATATGAGATACCACAGGAATTCCATCATAACTCTTGAACCACTAATAGGGTGAACACTCCTTCATATAGAAACCCCCGCCCCTTTTTTTTCTCACCTCAATTCAAGAGAACCATAACAACACACGAGTGAATTCTCATAATCACAAAACAGGCAAATCCTCAAGGGATAGTCTATACCCCCATGATCCTTCCGGGACCCGCCTACACATGACACACCGGCACAAACCACATGCATAACTTAACCACATTGAAGGAATTGATCATTGTCGCACATGTGCCATTCCAACCACGGCTAACCAATCGATCTTCTTTTAATCACCCTTAATCGCCTCAGAAACAATAGTAACCCCATTCAACTCATAACAAACTCAATCGTCACTCATCCCGATTGGCCTTGACTCACGAGACCATGCTATCTCAATCCCACAAACCGGCTCATACCCTTCTGATTATCTTTCTACACCCCAGAGTTTACTTCTCTCACTCCCCCAATACTATCTTGCACGCTAAATAATATCATAGAACACTCCAACCATCTTCCTTTTTCTCAGAAATTACTCTGCAAAAGATCGATTCTCGATCATACTGCTGCCTGAAAACCTTAAACGCCGATTCTTAACTATTGAACTCATTAGGACCGCTATTGAGAGTCACCCACTCTGACTGGCCCCGATACAATCAACTCCAAGGCTCTTCTAGCACACGAACATCCTCTCAATGAAGTACATGACTGAGTCACTACCCTTACACTCACCTATGCCTTAAGCAAAAATTCTGAATCTCTCAAAGCCTAACCCTGGTCCAACAGGGCCAACTTTTGCACACATTCATCAAATCCCACGTACAATCACCATTTACTCCTTTCCTTTAGCTGTAATAACTTGCCAACACGCCGAAAATCCGCAATTCCATGGTAACACAATCATACAACCCAATTGCAGGTGGTGGGACTCCCCTACTTAGCCCGAAGCTACTCCTTGCGCCACTCTAGACCCTGCTGAGATCCTTTCCCCTTTGTTGACATGACCTTGCCCAACCAATCCGCCCAATTCTTCCAAATTCTCTTGTTAACACTCCCTAAATACTCAAATTCTCTAGTATCATTCACACATTCTGCCTCCGACCGAATAACCACTAGAATCCCTCGCAGAAACTTGCCAACTATGCCACTGCTAACCTATTCACAGGAGACAACCCACCTGTGGAAATCACCCATGGACGCCTTCCAACGACACTGAAATGCACACTCTCTGCGACATCAATACCCCATGCTACGCCCTGCTTTATTTACCAACTTTACTAGTCTGTCCGCTCCTCATGGACATCCATTAAATGCGCGACAATATCTTCTAATTCCAAGCTATGCTGCCGCTCCCCCACTTTGCGACTGCTCGACTTCCGCTTCTTAGAAATGGAACCACTTCCTACCCTCAATTCAATATCATTCCTTGTAGCTCTTAAACCAGCATATCACCACAACTTCAAACTCTCCGAAGATCATCTTTCAATTCTCAGGGAGAAACATCCCGCACCACACCCATAGCACATTTCAATTCCTCAAATTCCTGATTCATAGCAAGCGCTTCACGACGCGTAAGATTTAGTAGGAATAAACATAGGCATAAGCCTCAAAGGAATCGAATCGCACGATGAGGAATCAAGAAGGGAAGTACTCCTAACATTCTTGTAGCCTCTCGAAGATTACTACAGACGTCTACGTACCGATCCGCAAGACTCTACTAGACTTGATCATGACTCATGAGACCTTAGGGAACCTAGAGCTCTGATACCAAGTTGTCACGACCCAAAATCCATTAAGGTCGTGATGGCGCCAGACAGCATCGTCAGGCAAGCCAATCATTAATTAGTTGATATAATTTCCTGTTTTAACATTTTTTAAAATTGTTACCTTTCACTTACAAGTCATAAAAACGAATAAAAATTTATAAAATAAATAAGGCAAGTAAACTATTCCATTTATTCAGTTAAATCCAAACACATCCCAGAACCCGGTGACACAAGTACACGAGCAAATTCTAAGAATTTCACAAATATTATAAAGCTTGTCCAAAATACAAATTGGACAAGGAATTTAAAATTAAAATAGATACAATATGAGGGAGACTCTGTCAGCTGCGGATCGCCTCCAGATGATGCAACTCGCCTAAGTCCCCAGACCACCCATGTCGCTATGAAAGTTCTTGTGCAATAAAAATGCACAGCAAGTGTAGCATGAGTATGAAAACAACGTGTACTCAGTAAGTCGCCCGCCTAACCTCAGAGAGGTAGTGACGAGAGGTCGAATTAGACACTTGCTAGAGGTCAATTTAGTATATTCAAGTGTGACACTAAGCATGATTATCATAGGCCATTTATTAAAATCAGGAATAAGTAATATCAACCCTTCCACATTTAACACTTTAACTCTTCGTCATTTCAATAACAATTAATCAAAAATGGGTGATTTGATCAAATAACAAATAATCAACGGGAAGGAACAACTTCTTCAAAAAAATTTAATAACTTTAAATCTCTGTCATTTCAGTTGACAACTTAAATTTCCAGGCCAGTAATCAGGCAAAATTCACAACAAATACGCAGTAAATATCATGCGCAAGCAATGTCGAGGGTCGAACGACGCGGACCAACAATAATAAACTGTGCACTACCGAAGGGTCGAACGACTCGAAAAATAGATGCATCTATTTTTCCCTGCTCGCGAATCGATCATGCGACGCGGTCAACATAAAAATAATAAGGCTAGACTGCTCGCGAATCATACCTGCGACTCAGGTGCTCATATGTACACATATTCACATAATAAATTCGCATTTTTATCAAGAAAGCAGTTACTTAGGAAAGTGGTAAAATTCTTCTTAAAGGAACATGAAAAATAGCTTTTAAATCTTTGTTTTGAAACTCATTTGCCAAGTTCAATAATATTCAATAATATAACCTTATCAGGAATACAATTATCCATGGAGGAATCAATTCTCTTTCTAGGTGATTAGGAAAATGAACTCTAGTCTTCTTAGGGATTCAATTCCTTATTTCGATCATATTAGCGGTCTAATATTACCGGCAAGATCACAAGTACAACAAGTAAGGCATGTTAGTGGGTCCTAGACTACCCGGACATGGCATAATAGTAGCTACGCACGGACTCCCGTCACCTCGTGCGTACATAGCCCCCCGCAAAAAATAGCATGTATTCATTTAGTTCACCTATGGGGACAAATTCCCCCTCACAAAGTTAGAAAGGAGACTTAGCTCGCTCCGAAATTTCATAACCGACTTCCAAGCCTTTCCGATGACTCAAATCGATGCACAACGCCCCAAAACTATCCAAATAACGACAGACCATTGAAAATATACTCTAATATTCGTTAACAATTCAAATTATATGAACTCCCATCTCTGCTTAAGGAATTGACCAAAATGCCCTTGGGCCCATGTGCCCAGATTCCGAAATTTATCGAAGATATACCCTACCCATAGCCTTACTAACTCAAATATACAATTTACCCTTAATTTCATGCTCAAATTTGTGGTAGAAATCCAAAATACCATTTCTAGGTTTTCTTCAATATTTTTCCAAATTTTCTACAACTTTTCATGTCTAATCCATGCATATAACTTGTATTTATCTTAAAAACATAAAGAAATTTCTTACCTAGTAATGTTTGACGGAAATCCCCTGTTGAAGCTCCTCCAAGTCGCCCACACCAAGTGAAGAAATGGCCAAAATCCCGTTAAAAATAACACACTGCCCAGGTGACCCTCCTATATGATCGCACAGCATGCTCCGCGATCGCATAGGCCAACTATGTTGCCTCACCAATTCACTCAATGCGTTCGCGACACAGCACCTGCGTTCGCACAGGCCAAGTCCCAGAAGCCCCTAATCATACATTGTGCGACCGCACACTAAACCTTGCGGTCGCACAAGCCATAAGCCTGTAGCCTCAATTTTTCCTCTGTGCGATTGCACAACTACACCTGCGATCGCGTAGACCAATGCAGCAGCCCCCAAAATCCTCCTCTGTGCGATTTCATGCCTCCAAGTGTGATCACACAGGCCAAAATTCCAGCCCCTCTCATTTATTCTCCACGATCGTACAACTAGGACCGCGATCGTATTGCACACTAGATATACTAGCAAACAGCAGCAGCAAATCACTCAAAAATGACCCCCGAAACCACCCCGAAACACACTCGAGGCCCTCCAAGACCCCGTCCAATCACACGACTCAGTCCCATAACATCTCACGAACTTGCTCGAGGCTTCAAATCACATCAAACAACGCCAAAATCACGAACCGCACTAAAATTCAAACTTTATGAACTTAGAAATTTCTAATTTCTACATCCGATGCCGAAACCTATCAAATCACGTCCGATTGACCTCAAATTTTGCACACAAGTCATATTCAACATTACGGGCATGCTGTAACTTCCTGAATTGCATTCCGACCTCGATATCAAATTTTCACTTCCGGTCGAATTTCTCAAAAACCTTCAAATTTCTATCTTTAGCCAAATGACTTCAAAATGACATGCGGACATCCAAATTCACTTCCGATCGCACTACCAACTCCAGAATCACCATACAGAGTTGTTCCCAGACCCGGAATCCTAAACGGACATCAATAACACTGAAATGCCTTACAACCCAAATTTATGAAATTCTTCTAAAATGCTATCTTCCATAATATATGCTGAAACACTCCCGGGTAATCCAAAACCCGATCCGGACATAAGCCCAAGTCCGAAATTATCATACGAACCTGCAGGAATCTTCAAATCCTGATTCGGAGGTCGTTTACTCAAAATTCCAATCTTAGTTGATTCTTCCAACTTAAGGCTTCCGAATTGAGAATTTTCTTTCCAAATTAACTCTAAACTTCCCGAAATTCAATTCAGACCACGACCACGGGTCATAATACCTGAAATGAAGCTGCTCGCGGCCTCAAACCGCTGAATGACGCGCTAGAGCTAAAACTACCGGTTGGGTCGTTACATTATTCGCAAAGAGTAAGTAAAACCATAACTATTACTTGTTGTAGGTTTGAATTATTCATTGTATACAATTATAATCAATTAGTTTTATATAATTTAATTATCTTTAAATAAAAATGAAAGTGATGAAAAAGACTAATTAGTAGAAAGCTATAACTAAATTAGATAGTTTCAATCGGCACATATATAGTTAAGTGAGATACACATACAACACACGTACACTAAAATAGTTAAGTTTAAAATAATAAAGAGTTAAATTTTTCTTAGCTCTTGGAATTATGAAACAGTTACAAGCCAACAAGTAATAACACTCAAATCCTAATTCCCAAACTTATTATGCTACTCCAATTGAAACTAAATTATTTCCAACATGTTCACTAGCAATAAACAAGGTATTGTAGTGATTATGAGTATCAAACTACAATGTATTGAATATATTTTCTTTCATCTGATTTTGATTTATCTTTTTGAATATTTAATCTTCTATAGACTTTATTCTTGAACCCTAACTTAGTTAATATTTTTCCACTTGTGTGATTTATATTATTTT
This sequence comes from Nicotiana knightiana, assembly GCA_005239525.1. Taxonomy (NCBI): domain Eukaryota; kingdom Viridiplantae; phylum Streptophyta; class Magnoliopsida; order Solanales; family Solanaceae; genus Nicotiana; species Nicotiana knightiana. The sequence goes on from ML375703.1 coordinate 134,860, forward strand.
TGTATTTGCTTAGTTTCTTTTACGCTGATGTAGAATAGTTGAAGGATCTATACTCTACCATCTTTCATATTTTCTTAATTCATCACCTTTTGAACTGTAAAAATGTCTAGAGAATTATGCTAAGTCTTATAAAAGTACGTATGTTATTGCATCCTACATTTACTAGCGACTTTTACAAGATATTAAAAAAAATACCGAAAATTTACTGAACCGTACCAATACCGAAGGAAACCGACATGATTGGACGGTTTCGAAAAGTCTAATTTTAGTTATATATAATAGAATAACTAAAATATTGGTATGGTACAAATTTAATAAAATAACCGGCCGAACCGAACCATTAACACTCCTAATAGTGGGATTTTTGGGGGAAGACATTAAAAAAATAAGGAAAAAAACAAGCATAATGACATAAATAAGAGATACATATAAGAAAAATATACAAAATGTTATAATAAATTTAAAAAAACATAAATCAGGGCAATAGACAGGTGACTTGACACTCTATATTATTAGAGAAGCCATTTTTTTTTTCCACATTAAAAATTTTCTTAAAAAAAAAATTCAATTTAAGGGTACGACTTTTAATAGACGTTTCTTTTTTCTTTCGTTTCTTTCGTTTTCAAAAGTTAATCAAAATGGGAAAAGAGATTTGATCATTGGTTTTATATAAAATTAGGAGTTTTATAGCTTTACACGTAAAAATCAAACTAATTAAACTAATTATCTTTTTTGTTATTTCAAATCATATTATTCTTTATTTTATTATTTTAAAATAATCTGACTCCGTACTCAATTTTGTCTCCTTTCTTTTATTTTATTTTTTCTCTTTTTCTATCCTTTTCTTCATTTTCTTTATTTCCTCTTCCTTTTCTAAATTAGTTTAGTTCTTTTTTTTTCTTTTTTTTTCTGCATAATGTAATTACATTCAATTTTTTGCTCCTTTTCTTTGCTCTTCTTTTTTATACAATAATAAATGATAACCGATATAGTAAATATTTATTTGCCCTTTTTAATATAAGTGATGGTATAATATACAATTTATCTTTTTTTCTCTTTCTTTTTCTTCTTTAAATCAATTATTAGAACAAGTTACACACAGGATCCAAAATTATATATCATTATAATAAAATCGTATATTAGTATAATAAAATGGCATATTAGTGTTTAATGTTATTACTGTGTGTTACAATATTATTCTTCATCCTCCGCCACCAATAATGATGCCGCAAGTCCTGGTACTTCTTTGCGGCACCCGAATGAATGGAATACTGGGAACTATGGGCCTCCTGCAATATCAACTCCCGAATGCCATCAACATCAAGTACACAAATACGACCCTGCATCCTCAAAACTCCATCATCATCAGCTGTGACCTGCTTGGCACCTCCGTAACGGACCGTATCTCTAAAAACACAAAAATGACGATCATCATACTGCCTGGCCTGAATACGATCATAAATGAAGAACGAGCCACGATATGGGCCAAAATACTGCCAGTCTTAGAAACCTCCAATCTCATGAACTGGTTGGCCAAAGCCTGAACATCCAAAGCAAACGGTCGCTCTCCGACTGATAGATAAGAAAGACAACCCATACTGGCCGACTTCCGGCTCAAAGCATCGGCCACCACATTGGTCTTCCCCGGATGATATAAGATGGTAATGTCATAGTCCTTCAACAACTCTAACCATCCCCTCTGCCTCATATTCAACTCCTTATGCCTGAACAAATACTGCAAACTCTATATGATCCGTGAACCCCTCACATGGCACCCCATACAGATAATGCCTCCAAATCTTCAACGCATGAACAATAGCTGCTAACTCTAAATCATGAACTGGATAGTTCTTCTCATGAACCTTCAACTGAAGAGAAGCATAGGCTATAACCTCGCCATCCTGCATCAACACTGCACCAAGTCCCACCCATGAAGCATCACAATACACGGTATATGGCCCTGAACCTGTGGGCAAAACTAACACCGGTGCCGTGGTCAGGCTGTCTTGAGCTTCTGAAAGCTCGCCTCACACTCATCTGACCACCTGAACGGGTCACCCTTCTGGGTCAACTTGTTTATCGGGGCTGCAATAGATGAAAAGCCCTCCGCAAACTGGCGATAATAACTTGCTAAGCCCAAGAAACTCCGAATCTCTATAGATGAAGTGGGCCTAGGACAATCTCTGACTGCTGAAATCTTCTTGGGATCTACCTGAATACCCTCTAACGATACCACATGGCCTAGAAATGCAACCGAACTCAACCAGAACTCACACTTAGAAAATTTGGCATACAACTGACTATCCTTCAGAGTCTGGAGGACGACTCGAAGGTGTTGCTCATGCTCCTCTCGGCTACGGGAGTAAATCAAAATATCATCAATGAAAACAATCACAAATGAGTCCAAATAGGGCCTGACCACCCGGTTCATCAACTCCATAAAAGCAACGGGGGCATTTGTCAACCCAAAAGACATCACCAAGAACTCATAATGCTCATACCGGGTGCGAAAGGCTGTCTTAGGGACATCAGACGCCCTAATCCTCAGCTAATGGTAACCAGATCTCAAGTCAATCTTGGAAAATATTGTAGCCCCCTGAAGCTGGTCGAATAAATCATCAATCCTCGGCAAAGGATACTTATTCTTAATAGTAACCTTGTTCAACTTCCGGTAGTCAATACACATCCTCATTGAGCCATCTTTCTTCTTAACGAACAACACTGGGGAACCCTAAGGAGAAACACTAGGCCTAATGAAGCCTTTATCCAACAAATCCTGCAACTGATCCTTCAACTCCTTCAACTCTAGGGGTCATACGATACGGCGGAATAGAAATGGGCTAAGTGTCCAGAGCCAAATCAATGCAAAAGTCAATGTCCTTGTCGGGTGGCATACCCGGCAAGTCAGCATGGAATACCTCTGGAAACTCACTAACCACGAGCACAGACTCCATAGAAGGAACCTCAGCACTAGAATCACGAACATAGGCCAACTATGCCAAACAACCCTTCTCGATCATGCGCCGAGCCTTCATATATGAAATAACTCTACCGAAAGAATGACTAGGAGTCCCTCTCCACTCCAAATGAGGTACTCCTGGCAAGGCCAAGGTCACTGTCTTGGCATGACAGTCCAGAATAGCATGGTAGGGAGATAACCAATCCATCCCCAAAATAACATCGAAGTCAACCATATCAAGAAGCAAAAGATCTACATGAGTCTCCAGACCACCAATAACCACTAAGCATGAACGGTAGACTCGATCTACTAGAATAGAATCACCCACCGGGGTAGACACATATACAGAAGTACTCAGGGAATCACGGGGCATGCTCAGATAAGGGGCAAAATATGAAGACACATAGGAGAATGTAGAACCCGGATCAAATAAAACCGAAACATCTCTGCTGCAAACTGAAACCATACCTGTAATAACTGCATCAGAGGCCTCAGCCTCAGGCCTGGCAGGAATAGCATAGCATCGGGGCGGAGCCCCTCCAACCTGAACATCTCTGGGTCTGCCCACTGTGGGCTGACCTCTACCTCTCGTGGCCTGCCCTCCACCTCTAACTGTCTGTCCTCCACCTATGGAACCTCGACCTCCACCCCTAGCTGGATGAGGGGGCGGGGGTGCACCTGGTGCGGGAATCATAGCACGGGAACCCTGATACTGAAAACCACCGGGACCTCGGGGGCAGAACCTGGCAATGTGCCCCACACCACCACAAGTGAAACATGACCTCAACTGCTGAGAATGCTGTCCCTGATGACCAGGATAATCGCTCTGGAAGATCTGAAGTGGCGGTGCACTGATAGGAGCTGGTGGTGCACTGCGGGATACCTGGAGTGCTGACTGGAATGGTCTAGGAGGATGACCTCTGCCAAAATAATCTCTTCCTCCAGATGAGGCACCACTGAATCGACCGGAATGGCGAGGTCTCTTGTCAGACCCTTGACCACTGCCCTGTGATAAGACCATCTTAATATGCCTGGCCACATTGGCCACCTCCTGGAATGAAATATCAATACCTGTCTCTCTGGCCATCTGGAGTCTAATAGGCTGAGTTAGACCCTCAATAAACCTCCTCACCCTCTCACGATCAGTGGGGAGTATCATGATAGCATGTCGGGCCAAAGTAATGAACCTGGTCTCATACTGTGTAACAATCATAGATCCCTGCTGGAGGCGCTCAAACTGCCTCCGAAGATCCTCCCTCTGGGTAACTAGTAGAAACTTCTCCAAGAATAACTCGGAGAACTGAGCCCAAGTCAAAGGCGAAGACCTAGCTGGTCTGGTCAAACAGTAGTCCCTCCACCAAGTCTTGGCGGTACCAGGAAGACAGAATGTAGCAAAATCAACTCCATTGGACTCCACGATACCCATGTTCCGAAGAACCTCAGAGCAACTGTCCAAGAAATCCTGGGGATCCTATGATGGTGCACCAGTAAATGTAGTAGGAAATAGCTTGTTGAACCGATCCAATCTCCACAAAGCGTCGGCAGACATAGCTGCCCCCTCAACTGTCTGTGCCACAAAACCCGGCTGAGCTGCTCCAGCTGCCTGAGGTGCTGGAGTCTGGAACTGAGGAGCTAGCTGCTCTGGTGTACGGGTAGCAGGAGTCTGGGTCCCTCCCCCATCTTGAGAGACGGCTGGTGCAGTAGGAAGAAGACCAGCCTGAGTCACGCTCTCCATAAGGCCCACTAAACGGATCAAAGCGTCCTGAAGAACCGGGGTGGCAATGAACCCCTCTGGGACCTGAGTTGGTCCGACTGGAACTGCCTGAGCAGGAATCTCACTGGCAAAGTCTACCTGTGGATCCTCTACTGGTGTTGCTGCTCTGGGTTGAGCCCTGGCTCAGCCTCAGCCTCTAGCATGGCATCGTCCTCGTCCTCAGCCCCTTGTAGGAGCTGCAACAGGAGGATCGGGCTGCTGATCGATAGATGAGGAAGCACGCATTCTCGCCATCTGCGAGAGAATAGAATAAAAAATCCGTTAGCATTTAGAATTCAAACTGCACGACAGAGAAGAAGAAATGTGAAGTTATTCCTAAGTTTGCAGCCTCCGGGGGATAAGTACATACCTCTTCGTACCGATCCCTCAGACTCTACAAGTTTGTCCGTGAATTGTGAGACCTAGCCAACCTAGTGCTCTGATACCAACTTGTCATAACCCGAAATCCCACCTTCAGGCCGTGATGGCGTCTAACGTTGAACTCGCTAGACAAGCCAACGTTACTGGTTATTCTGATTTATTCCTTTGTTATTTAGCATTTAAAAAGTGAAATACAAGAACAAATAGAAATAAGAATGCGGAAGATAAGAAATTCAACAACTTAAATAATAAATATTACGAATTTTCCTTAAACATACCCCCAAAACTGGTGTCACAATTTCACGGACAATCTAAGATTTACTAAAAACATGAGTATGAAATAAACAAGTGTAGCTGTCTAGAAATACAAGATAAGACAGAAGGAAAGAAATAGATGGTGACGCCAAGGCATGCGGACGCCTGCAGGACTACCTCGGTGTCGCCGTGGACTGAAGGATACTCCCTCGCTCAATGTCCACTGGGTCCGGCTCCGCAATCTGCACAACATAAAGAAGTGCAGGTGTAGCATCAGTACAACCGGCCCCATGTACTAAGTAAATATCGAGCCTAACCTTGGCGAAGTAGTGATGAGGCTAGGACACGACCACACATAACACCTGTGCAATTCAATAGTATACAGGAAATAATGACAGGAAATAATCAAGTAAATACAACAACGGGGGAGAACATGCTGGGGACAAAGGGCAATAACTAGCTGAAACAACAGAACAAGATAACGATTAGAATGCATAAATAACAGCAGGAATCAACAGCTCAGAACAAGTAAATAAACAGAAATGGAACGACATGTCTCCTCGTGCATAACCTCACAATTGCTCAGCACGTAATGCCCCCTCGTGCATAAATAAATAATCACTCAGAACGGAATGTCCCCTCGTGCATAACCTCACAATCACTCGGCACGGAATGTCCCCTTGTGCGTAAATAAATAATCACTCGGCACGGAATATCCCCTCGTGCATAACCTCACAATCACTCGGGACAGAATGTCCCCTCGTGCATAAATAAATAATCACTCGGCACGGAATGTCCCCTTGTGCATAAATAGATAAGTCACTCGGCACAAAATGTCCCCTCGTGCATAACCTCACAGTCACTCGGCACGGAATGTCCCCTCGTGCATAACATGTATAAAATCAACAATTTGATAGGAAAATTCAACAAATAGAAACCTCAAATGCACAGAAATATTCAACAAAGATTCTACCGTCCCGACAAGGGACTCTGCTATAACCAATCTCACTCAAAGGTATAATTTAAAAAATAATCCTCAACCGAACGAGTAATCAATAACATTCTACATCATGATATATCCTCAATGTATCACTTTCAGAATAACAATTAATTCATAACACAGAGAATGTCAAAGAACACTATGAAATTCATCAAGTTCGACTCACGGGCATATTTGACCACTACATATAGGTACCCGTCACCTCATCTATATGTTGGACATGGAATAACACATAGCAAATAAGACTCTATACCTATTCCCTCAAGCTAAGGTTAGGTCAAACACTTACCTCGACTCCGAAGATCAAAATCACGCCTCAAGCACCGCTCTTCCTTTCGAACCCGACTCCAATCAATAGTATCTATACATAATCGACTCAATAATATCAATAAATTCTAAACAATTCAATTCCCAAGCTTAATTATAGAATTCCCAACATTCTTCCCAAAATTCCAAAAATCAACCCCGAATTCGCTTGGTTAAAACACGAGGTTCGGACCAAAACCCGATCACCCATTCCCCCACGAGCCTGAATATACAATTTGTTTTGAAATCCGACCCTAAAATGAGGTCAAATTCCCAAAATTCAAAAATCCCTAACTCTACCCAAAACCCCAATTTCTACCCTTTAATTCTATGATTTTAGGCCTAGAATCTAATAATTGTGGATGAACATGGAATAAAATGAAGTTAGGATTACTTAACTATGAATCTATGGTGGAAGAGATGCTCCAAAATCTCCTAGGAGAGTTGGGGAAGAAGGGGTTTATGAAATTGTGGAGAAGTCCCGTAAGTGTTCTGTTTTGGGTATCAAAAATCACTGGGCAAATATTACTCTGTGCGTTCGCAGTACATGCTCCGCGTTCGCAGTACATGCTCCGCGTTCGCACAGTGTTCCCTATTATACCCTCCACGATCACGCCTGATCAGGTGCGTTCGCACCAGCCTAGCACCCCCCCAGCCCCTGACCTCCTTAACCCTGTGCGTTCGCAATGGGGTTAATGCGTTCGCATAGGGTCTCCTACCTGAAGCTCTGCAATCGCACCCCTGTAGATGCGTTCTGACTTAAAATCTACCCAGCCCCATCCCACACATAACCCTGTGCGTTCGCACTCCCTTGAGTGTGTTCGCATAGGGTAATTCCCTGGACACCAGCTACAACACTAAAACACCAAGTTTTTCCTATGTTTTGCACCCCGACACCTACCCGAAACTCACCCGAGCCCTCGGGGCTCAAAACCAAATATACACACAACCTAAAAAACATCCTACGGACTTATTCGAGTAATTAAACCACCGAAATAACATCATAAACATCGAATTAAACCTCAAAATCTATAAAAATTCTCAAAACTTCATTAACTTCAAAATTTTCCATTTATAGTCCGAATCACCTCAAACTGAGTCCGTTTCTTACCAAATTTCACAGGTAGCACAAAATAAACATATTCAACCTGTTCCGGGCTCCGGAACCATAATACGGGCCCGATAACACAGGTTTCACATAAATTCTCATTTTCAAAAACCTTTATATTTTTCAGAAAACAATTTTCTTTAAAAATTCATTTCTCGGACTTGGGACCTCGGAATTCGATTTCGGGCATATGCCCAAGTTCCATATTTTCCTACGGATCCTCCGGGACCGTCAAATGACAAATTCGGGTCCGTTTACCAAAAATGTTGATCAAAGCTAAATTTATTCAAATTTCAACGCAAAAATATTATTTTTATCAGTTTTTCATATAACGGATTCCCGGCTATACGCCCGGGCTGTGCATGTAAATCAAGGTGAGATCTAAGGAGGTTTTCACGATCTCGGAACATAGATTTAGCTAAAATTACACGGGATGACCTTTTCGGTCATCACACTTGTTGTACAAGAACATAGAGAGAGAGAGAGCGAGAGTCGGGGATTTTCTATAGAAGTTGATATATATAAAAGCTATCTTGATGTGAAGTAATTTAAAGATTAGTAATTTTTCAAGACTTAGGAGGAGAAAGCTGAGAAAAAGGGATCCTCAACTTTAGCTTATGCTTATTCTTCTTCTTGATGCCCTTCTTGTGATCATGCAGAACACAAGTATCACCATTGCAGACGAATCAGTGGCATCTGAGGACTTTGAGAAGAAACTAGCTAATGGGTGGGCCGGGAAAATAATTTGGGCCGCTTAGGCCGCGTAGGTAGTAAAAGTAAATAGTTTAGGCTTGGACATTAAAGGGTAAATGTCACGACTCCAAAACACCCGGTCGTGATGGCGCATGTCGTGGAATCAGACAAGCCACATATTTTGTTGATTTAAAGTTGTTTTCAGAAAAATCATTAATATAGCAGCAAAAGTATCATTATAAATCCACTTAAAAGTTTAACATCATTAAAACATAAATAAAAACCAATCCCATAACTAGTGTCACCGAGTCATGAGCTACTATAAATAATATGTCGAAATACAAAACTAACATAATACTGTTTGGAGAAAACAAAATGCAATAGGAAGATAAAGAAGGAGAAATCGAGGCTGCGATTGCCAGTTTCTACCTCGAAGACTCCAAAGGTACTCTGACAGCCAATCAACAACCGCTACCGGGTCCCGATGTACCTGGATCTACACACAAGGTTCAGAGGATAACATGAGTACACCAACTCAGAAGTAACGAACCCAAACTATGGTCTGATAGGTAGTGACGTACTAAACCTCATGAATTATAACAAACAACATACAAAATTTAGAAATGTTCACAGTTCTAACAGATAATGAAAACGGAATATGACAGGTATGATCAGTAACCCATGTATAAATCTGTATACTCTACATGCCAATGTATTAACAGTGTGGAAATGCACATGGTGCTCACAACTCTCACACAGAAGTCCACTCAGTACTGTATATGGCGCTCAAGCCCAGGGAAGATCCATCCCGGAATGTACATAAACACCGGAGACGGTAGTCGCTCAGTACTGAGGAAAGCCAATCTATCCCTATGGAGAAGATCCATCTCTGGAATACAACACTCGGACAAGATCCATGTACGGTGAAGATCCATCCCTCAATATCATCAACTGCGCTTACTGGGGGTGTAAAGACTCCGGAGGGGCTCCTCTTAGCCCAAGCGCTATAACAAGCCAACAAAGGCATAATCAATATCTCGCTGCAGTGTGCAGTCCGATCCCATAACTGTCTCTCAATAACATGTTCTCGGCCTGACTCAGTCATCACTCTCCAATCTCGCTCACATCGGCTGATCACGTCTAATTCTAGTCCTAAAAAGTATAAGCGGTCGTTGCAAATATAATCCGGTCTAAAAGTCCGGAGTCAAATCCCATAGAGAACTAAGGTTTTGCTATAATTGTTCAATATTGCTAAGAAACACAAGTCCAAACAATTTACTAATTATAGAGATTATAATATTTATTTCTAACTAATTAACTAATAACTATTATAAAGCCGTAAAATTACAAGTAACAAGGATGAAATTTGGGACAGAACTAAGGAGGTCTAGAGTTATGATTTTCCCAAATGTTGGAATACTTCCCGCTATGTTCACTACAATTTCGCCTATGTATTCTCTACTAATCTTGAGCATTTTAGGTGTCGTAATTCTCTCTCGAGAAACTACAATAATTTACTAGACATATTCTCTCGAACTACGCTAGTTGGATTTATCTAACCGCTCATTATGACCACGTCAAGGCTTTGTTATTTCTAAACCTACCTTTAAACCCGCTATATTGATTTCTCACATACGTTAGGAGTGACATTGTTCAATAACTACCTAAATATGTATACTTTCTCAAGCAACACATAATAAATAGGCACAGTCAATCGATGGCCATTCAATTAATAACAATAAACACGTAGTTGAACAAGTAAAGAAACCCAACTGCTCAATTATATAAAAACATAACAAGAATTTATCCTACAAAAGGTTCCATCAAAACCCTAGATAACAAATTAGTTATTCATAATAGTATGTAAAACTACAATACTAGAAGTCATAACCAACAACGAAAAATAGGACGAGGAAAGAAAAACTCGTAGAAGAATTCCCCGCCTTGATGCTATTGTGTCTCTGCCTCCTTAGGTCGAATTTGTGTCAAAAGTATGTCCAACCTCCTCAAAATATCGTTTTTCCATGTATATATATCAAGTAGGGTCGGGACCAAACAATTATACCTTCTCCTACGCGAAAAAGGACAGTTTTTCAGGTCTGGAGTAGCGCGGCCACGCTAAGACCATGCTAGTGTCCGCACACATCGAAAAGTTTCTGCCCCATTTGCGCGTCAGGTCCGCGGTCGCAGTTTCGACCGCATTTTTCACCCTGTTCCGTTTGAAATTTGGAAAAACGTAAAACATGAAAGTTGTATCACTTTGAGTTAGATTTTCAACCATATATTACATAGACCAAATGGAGTTCGGATAAAAAGTTATGTCTATTTTACTAGATAATGCGCAATATGCCTCCTCGAGTGTTTGTTTGTTCTTAACTATCAAATTTGACCCCCGAACACGATTCTGACTTAATTCCTTGGGATTTTACTCAGACTTCAAAGCTCCAAATCACTTGAATTCATTCCATAACATCTATATAGCTTGGAATCACTCCTACAAGGCATAAAACACACAATTAGTGCAAAACACTAGCGATTAAAGCTCAAACTCAATTAAAGTGCAGTAAACTAGAGTGTAATAAGCGACTAAAATATGCAATTATAGCCTATCATCAACACCGCACACTTAAACCATTGCTCGTTCTCGAGCAATCAAACTACACTTTATATATACACGACCTTTTTAAGCAATTCTCCTAACTCATCATACCAAGAATATTTAAAGTAGACTAAGCACAAATGCGTAACATCTTCACCTCAAGATTTGACTCACAAGTACTACGCATTATTCAAAACTCACCCACTTACTCTAACATAGAGGTCACTGACATTACCTTTCCTTCATGAATCAAGTGCCCTCATACAATAAAAGAGAGTAGTTCCACACAATAAAATTTAAGAACACTTAGGAACTCAAGATAGAAAGAATTCGCTCACTCTCAAAAATAATATTCATGTGCCACAAAAGATGCACCATATGCTTGCCCGTAATGTACTACTCTACTAACTGAGTTCATTCAGTCTAGGATCAAGTAGGACTTTACTTGGTTGTAATGTATGCTGCGGGACGGGAAAGATACATTTAGATATATGAGTGACTACACCTCCCTAAGCACTTTAATACATATACATTAACATTCAAACCCCATACTTATGTCAAACCAAACTCCACCTTCACATCAATTACCCCATACTTCTTTAAGCACAATTACATCAAGAGTCACCACTTATCAAGGAATACTTCTTTTTTACTTCACAGCAACACAACTATTTTTTTTCCTTTTTTTTCAATTAAAGTGGCTCTCACTTTTACAAAATAGTGCACCTTTCTCCTTATTTCATTACTTCCACTCAAAAGCCAAATCAACCACCCCACACTTTAATTTTTACACAGTTCATAACAATTCAAGTGCCCATGAGAGGTTAAAAGGTTCAAATAGATAGTTAACTCAAACAAATGGGTAAGACTTGTAATGTGGTTGCCAAAGAAACAGGATTATAGGCTCAAAGGGGTTAACTACAATACATAACAATTAGGCGGGTACAATATACATATCTGGCTCAACAAAGAAACGCATATATCACTTTCAAGACTGAACAAAACTACTATTCCGCTTTGCAAACACACGGGGCAAGTTCTAGTCATCCAATGCAATGCATAGAATAACATACAAACCTCGCACACACATGGCACTTAACTCACTCAGGATTGGATTCATCAAGACATTCTAGTCAAAGCAGTTAAGCAAATTTAAAATCATACAATTTAAGGAACTTATACAAGGTCAAAAACTGAGCCTAAGTGTCACAACCAAAGTACTCACTATTCTCAAGGCATAACAAATTCAAGAGATATTGCTTCAATTCAAAACACAACACGATGGCTCCTATTCCTAGAAAAAAATTAACTACACCCGATTCAAACAAAATCCTTGGAAAAGAACCGCGGCACAAAGAAAAACCAAGGGGGAATTGTTACACTACCTAACAAAAGAATTTTTTTTTAGACTTAAATCCCTCAAGAAAATTGTCTAATAGATCCATCATGGGGAAAAGTCCAATCTTTTCTACTTTTGTCCAAAAAAGATTATTCAATTAAACTAACACAACTAAAATAGCATGGAAAGTAATCCAGACGATCTCCTCACCCCACACTTAAAATTATGCATTGTCCCCAATGCACATCATAACTATAAGAGGGTAAAAGAAACTTCTTGATAGACCAAAGGCCGAAGCACTAGCATCTCATGGGGTACTCAGACTTCTCCCAGCCCTGGTGTTGCGTGCGGGTACCTCACACTTAGTTCCAACCATCTGGTTTGCTATAGCATCCTTCCAATGGATTTTCATTCCAAGCTCCTAAAAAATTAAAAATCGACACTACAAGAATAATACAATAATAAAAAAAATAAAAAAATAAAATAAAATAAAATAAACTAAAGTAAAAATAAAAAAATAAAGCTGGGTTGCCTCCCAACAAGCGTTTGATTTAACGTCGCGGCACGACGTGAATCACTTTTGGCCTCCACCTCGAGCTTATGAATTGAACCCTAAGTTTTGATTCAAGCTTATGATTATGGTCATGGAGCGGTGGAATGAATCTAACTGACCCAAGGAAATAATGTAGTATTCTGCACTCCTTGGACTTTGTATGAGGTATGTAATCCTGACTTTCTGGCAAGAAGAATTCCAGAATATATGCACCTTGTTCCTCATTCCTTGACTCCTCAATTGGTTCGGATGACTCTATTTCCATATCATCATCCAAACATAATGTGGAAAAATGCTTCGAGTGTGGACCACTGCACTCAAACACATGAACTTCAGGACTTTCAACATCCTCAACATCAATGATACTAGAGTCAACAAAATTTATATCCTCAAAGTCCTTGGCTGGCTCTAGTCTCACTTCTTCAACATCGACATCCTCAAATTGTAGTTGGCTAGGTTGTTGATGTTCTACTCTGACCTCCCCAATTAACACCTCAAATTCATGCTCTTCTTGGCTACTATCCTCAATATTGGCTTGTTGAGCATTATAAGCTCCAACCACTTTGAGCCTCCAACTTGCGAATAGTTGCCTCATGCCTTTCTAGCTGCAATTGTTTCTCATTATTTTGTCCCAGAAAGCACTTTAACATATACTTGATCTCCTTCATGTCTGCATCCCCAGGGTTTTTGTTCTTATTAAGCACAACCATAAAAGTGACCATTTTGAACACCACACATATCACACACATTCCACGCATAAGATTGAGTTGGTGCACATAACTCGCTCTCGAGAATATTTTGATAATTTTGTCCTGGGTGGTTTCCTCCACAATATGTATAACGAGGATCAAAAGTAGAATTACCAACATCCATATTCTCATAATTCCATGATACCATGTATTTCAAATTAACAAATAAAACTAAAATAAAGAAAATAAAAATTAAACACTGGAAAAAAAATTCAAACTTGAAACCTAGCAATATGTACACCTACAGCTACACCGCTAGTTTCCCGGCAACGATGCCAAAATTTGATCACGCCCAACTCTAGTCCTAAAAAGGATAAGCGGTCGCTGCAAATATAATCTGGTCTAAAAATCCGGAGTCGAATCCCACAGAGAACTAAGGTTTCGCTATAATTGTTCATTATTGCTAAGTAGCACAAGTCCAAACAATTTCCTAATTATAGAGATTATAATATTTATTTCTAACTAATTAACTAACAACTATTACAAAGCAGTAAAATTATCAACTAACAAGGATGAAATTTGGGACAGAATTAAGGAGATCTAGAGTTATGATTTTTCCAAATGTTGGAATCCTTCCCGCTATGTTCACTACAATTTCGCCGATGTATTCTCTACCGATCTTGAGCACTTTAGGTGCGACAATTCTCTCTCGAGCAACTACAATAATTTACTAGACATATTCTCTCGAACTATGCTAGTTGGCTTTATCTAACCACTTATTATGACCACGTCAAGGTTTTGTTATTTCTAAACCTACCTTTAAACCCGCTGTATTGATTTCTCACATACGTTAGGAGTGACGTTGTTCAACAACCACCTAAATATGTATCCTTTCTCAAGCAACACATAATAAATAGGCACAATCAATCGATGTCCATTAAATCAACAACAATAAACACGTAGTTGAACAAGTAGAGAAATCGACTCAATTATATAAAAACATAACAAGAATTTATCCTACAAAAGGTTCTGTCACACTTCCTTTTTCACCCGTAAGAGTAATAAGAGAGTTTTTTTCACTTTAAGTGACATTATTCGTTTTGGGATTATTTATTTAATTTTAGAGTCGCCACTCGAAATTATTTATTTACGGTGTTCCGAGTCACCATTTATTTTTAAATCCCAAACCGAGGAAGATTGACTCTGTTTTAAAAGTCTACGAAACCAGAAGACCGGGTAAGGAATTCTGTTAACCCGGGAGAAGGTGTTAGGCATTCCCGAGTTCCATGGTTTTAGCACGGTCGCTTTAATCATACCTGACTTAATTAAATTATTTAATTACGTATTTTAGAACCTATGTGTATTTTATCTATTACCGCTTTTTAAATTACTTGATTATTCGTGATTATGAAATTATCTTGAAATGAGTCTCGCGTACGTGTACACATTTTATTTAATGCGCTAAAACCATGTCACGCGTACGTGTACATGATTAATAGCCCTTAATTATTATTAAAATTATTTGGCCAAAGTCACGCGAACGTGTACCTTGATTTATTTTAAAAATCGGCGCTTAAATCATGTCACGCGTACGTGTACACAATTTATCACGCTCCCATTATTTAAGGAAAATTTAGCCAAAGTAGCGCGAACGCGTACTTAGGTCTTAATTCCCAAATCCATAATTAGGCAACGTGTACGTCTAAAATCCTAAAGTTTGCCTACAAGAGTGTGGTCGGCTTAGCATGCTCCTAGAGAGTAAGTAATAAAGTAATAAGTATTACGCTACTAATTTCATATCAGTTCAATCCAATCCCCTCATCAACAAACAATTCCTTGTTTTGACATTTTCCATTAGTACGTGGCTTCATGTCGAATATCAAACCACAATAGATTCGGCACATGACTAACAATCAAGCAACATCACAGATGAAACCAATTGGTTTAAATAAACACCAAGCTCAAACCATGGATAATTACAGCAAAATAGGGAACAAAAGGTTGGATTGACCCTTTTATAAACTTGAAACTTATAAAGGAACTAAATACAATTCTTCGAGTTTAAACTCAACTAAACAAGTAGACATATTCATAAAAATTGCAAACAACCATTGCAAAACCAAATCACGTTCTTTTTACCAATCTCGGAAATAACATTTTCAAATAAATAGAGAATCAAATATTCTAAAAAGAACAATTAAAACATGTCGCTAATCATATAAAGATCAAAACTATTAGATTAAAATAAGAGGGGAAGAATTGGACCTGAAATTGCTTTCCAATATATTCAAAGCTCCAATAATTACACGGGCAGATCACATCTATGAACCAACCCGAAATAAAAGTCAAACTCGATTCGAAACCACGAACCGCAACTCTGTACCTCCACGGACAGTGATGAACTCAAATCAACCTCATCTTGGACTCCAGTTTTGAAACGAAAGTCAGGATTAAAATGAAGAAGCATAATATTTCATTTTTATTTTTTTAATTTTTTTTGTATGCGTTTTTCCTAATTCTTTTTCCCCACTGTTCTGTTTCTTACTGTATCATACCCTCCCCTACGTCTGTGTGTGCGTTGTGGACAGTGTGTTCGAAAGGGACTAAGGGTGCTAGGCGTTACTGTGCGACTCATTTTCCGGCGAGCTCGCCGGACAGGAAATGAGAAAAAATGACTGGTCTTGGTGAAGCAGGGTGGAGCGCTGGTGGGTGAGTTGAAGGGGTGGCCGGTGGCTACTGGTTTAGAAGCGGCGGTGATGGTTGGAGTAGGGAGTGGTGGTGCGACTGGAGGAGGGGAGTCCGGCGGCGATTGTGAGTAGTTTTTTTTTGGTTGATGTGAGTGTAGGTTCTGAAGATGTACTGGTGGGTTTTTCTTTAGGGGTGGTGAAGGATGGTTGTGCGATGGGGCTGGAGCTGGCTTAGGCGGCAGATGGGAGGTTTTGTGGTGGGTGATTCCGGCGGGTCTGAGAGCGGGGATGGACGGCAGCAGAGGCGAGTGGCGGAAGGGTGCTAGCTGCTGGTGAAGAGAGAGATCCATGAAAAATGGGCCTCCTTTTGTGATTTTGAAGAAGGAGTTTTATCATGTGTATGTGTATCTGTAGTTTTTTGGACGTGGGGGGTCATGGGTGGTTAGTTAGGATTTGTGGGGGTGAAGCACGAGTGAAATGGGGAAGTGGGGAAGGTGGGTGTTGTTGTATATATATATATATATATAT
>ML375704.1:0-38091 GCA_005239525.1 Nicotiana knightiana
CTGGACTTAAAATCCTATATTACTTGTCGACCACGTACACTTGCGTGTGCATTGGGAAACCAATCAACAAGTCCACAAGGAATACTTTAAGCCACCAGTAGATATCATTTACTTAGTCATTTGAAACTGCCTATGCCGTCAGAACTGAATCCTCCTAACTAAACCAGGCTACGCAGGTCACCAACACCCGAGAGCATTGCTAGAAAACATATATAGAAAACTCCTTGTCATAATACCGCAATTCTCAACCTAGATTCACCACACGAGACCCAAGCATAAGACCATACAGTCTAAATCTCATAAGCCGTTGAATACTCTCCCAAACATCCCCAAACTGAAATCAATACAGCACATAATCGGGCAACCAACTAATCATTAGCAAACTCCCCCACTTGGCTCAAAGCCATAGATCAAAACAACAATAACCCACAATGCCTATACGTTATCACTGCCACAATACCGCAGTGTGATTCAACTAAATCCTTCATAAGCTCATACATAACTCAAACCATTAAACATCCCATTCATGGAAGTCACAACCATCGGTGCACGGCTGATACCGAGCGCTCACGTGTGCATTTTAATAGATGAAAGGAGTTCAAAGTATTACGCTTCAGGTTGAATCAATGGATTCGCACGACAAGAGTTCAAGAATGTGAGATTTTTCCTAAAGGTTGTGCAGCCTCTCAAAGATAAGTACAGACGTCTCCGTACCGATCCACAAGACTCTACTAAACCTGCTCATGACTGGTGAGACCTATTTAACCTAGCTCTGTGATACCATCTTGTCACGGCCCAATTTCAAAGTAGTGATGGCGCCTGTCGTGGAACCAGGCAAGCCTCCCTTTTTAACTAAGCTAAATTTCATTTCCAGTAAAAATGTGATTTTTAAACGAATTTATTAATAATATCAAGAAAACTGAAATTTAAAACAATATTTGAAAACTAAATTCAAAACCTCCAACCCCGGATCCAGTGTCACTTGGTTAGGAGCTACTATAACATAAGTAAAGAAAATGGGAAATGGACAACATTGTCTCCAAATAAAAGCAATAGGTGGAATAAATAAAGAGAAGGTGAGGTCGCGATCGCCAGCTGCTACCTCGACAACTCCAATAGAAACTCTGATCCGCTGCTAAAAATTCGCTACCGGGTCCCGGTGTACCTGGATCTGCACACAAGGTGCAGGGGGTAACGTGAGTACACCAAATCAGAAGTAACGAACCCAAACTATGGGCTGAGAAGTAGTGACAGACAAAACCTCAATTATGTTACAACAAATAATATACAGAATTTAGACATGCTAACAGTTTATCAGGATGAGTAAATATGCCAAGTATGCCAGTATACTCTACATGCCATCATAAAATATATGTATGAAACCAGTATGGATATGCACATAGTGCTCACAGCTCTCCCACAGAAGTCCACTCAGTACTATATATGGCTCTCAGGCCCAGGGAAGTTCCATCCCGGAATATGCATAAACACCGGTGACCGTAGTCACTATGTACTGAGGAAAAATACCAGTCCAGCCTCCCACGGAGAAGATCCATCTCCGGAATATAACACTCGCACAATTTCCATATCCATGGAAGATCCATCCCTCTCATAAACAAAGCTTCGGAAAAGATCCATGCCAAGGGAAGATCCATCCCTCACATAACATCAACTTCGGACAAGATCCATGCCCAGGGAAGATCCATCCCTCATATAACATCAACTTCGGACAAGATCCATGCCCAGGGAAGATCCATCCCTCACATAACATCCACTTCGGACAAGATCCATGTCCAGGGAAGATCCATCCCTCACATCAATGCGCTCACTGGGGGTGTAAAGACTCCGGAGGGGCCCTAGTGGCCCAAGCGCCATATCAAGCCAACGAAGGCATGATTTAAATATCGCTGCAGTGTGCAGTCCATTCTCATAACTGTCTCAATAACAGGCTCTCGGCCTCACTCAGTCATTACTCTTCAGTCTCACTCACATGGATCACAAATGCCTCCATCAGCCCGAAACAATGATAAGTATGCATGTAATTAGCAATACTGAGACTGAGATATGAAATGATATGTTATAACATGACTGAGTATATGAAATCAAATAATCACGATATGAGACAACAATATACGACCACTCGGGTCTCAGCATTTCCGGCGTGAAGCCTAGCATTTATACTTAACATGATTTCTAACATGTTCACAATTACCACATTAATAGATGCACAAATATCATCATGGAATAATCACTAAACAGGATCTTTGGATAGGCCATGCCATAAATACCCGGTGCACGCCCGAACACTCGTCACTTGGCATGTGCGTCACCTCAACAATAGTCATGAATCATTTAGCTCGGGGTTTCNACCATCGGATAGGCCATGCCATAAATACCCGGTGCACGCCCAAACACTCGTCACTTGGCATGTGCGTCACCTCAACAATAGTCATGAATCATTTAGCTCGGGGTTTCGAACCCTCGGAACCAAGTTTGAAAACGTTACTTACCTCAAAATCGGCTAAAAACTATTCCGCTGTGCCTTTGCCTCTAAATCCGGCCTCTGAGTGCTCCAAATCTACCAAGTTCAGATTTTTATCATCAAACTATGCTTAAGGTGTGAATCCCAATCGAAAAATATCAATTTAGCTCAAAACCCCGAATTTAGTCAAAACTCGACCCCCGGGACCGCATCCCGAATCTCAGAATTGTTTTACAGAAAAGTGTTCTTCATCCTCCCGCGATTCCGTACATATAAAGAACACCAAAATCGGAGTCCGTTTGACCCCTCAAATCGACCCCTAANCTATGCTTAAGGTGTGAATCCCAATCGAAAAATATCAATTTATCTCAAACCCTTGAATTTAGTCAAAACCCGACCCCCGGGACCGCATCCCGATTCTCAGTTCGTTAGCAACAGTTACGGGATTTCGAGGTAACTGTCCAGCGTCCACAGCTTCTCCATTTCCCTTCCTTATTTAGTTTTTTAGCATTTCATTCCTAGACTTTATTTAAGACATTAGTAGAGTTAGTTTTACTTCGTAGATGTTCGTGACCATGTTGACTCCAGTCTTTAAAGGTTTTGTTTAGAGTTGTTGGAACGCGAAGACTTAATTACATTATCCTATGCTATGGTTGCTGCTTATTATATAATTGTGAACTTTTATAATTGAATAAATGCGTNAAGATTATGGTCTATAATCACCCATAAATGAGTTTTAGTAATTAAATTACTTACCTCTAAGCAACCCACTGATTTTATCCTTCAAAATTCGTTCAAAAAACTCTCTTCCGCCCAACAATGGTGTAAAATAAGGTTCCAGTCGCGGAAGGGTTTATTTAAATATGCCCAGTGATTTCTTCACTGCGATCGCGGCAAAAGCCACGCGATCGCGGTTCACAGCAGTTCAACCTCACGCGATCTCAACCCAATGCACGCGATCGCGAAGACCAATTGACCTCACCCCCACGCGCCTGGTTAACTCTACGGGATCGCGACCTAGCTCACGCAATTGCACTTCACCTTCTTCCAAACCTTTGCGATCGCAACCCGATTCACGCGATCGCGATGTACAAAATGTGCCTGGACCTCAAAGTGTTCCTGCGATCGCGATTCACAGATCCCTGCTGCACAAAAACCAGAAAAACCAGCAATTCTCTAAGTCCAAAAATTCCTGTTAACCAACCGAAATCAATCCCGAGCCCCTCGGGACCCCAACCAAAGTTACCAACACATATCATAACATCATTCAAACTTAGCTGCACTCTCAAAATATTAAAACTAACATCAAAACACCAAATTTACATCGGATTCAAGCCTAAGAACTTTGAAATTTCTAAAATCTACCAATGTTGCCGAAAGTATCCAAAACAACTCCGATTGACCTAAAATTTTGCAGACATATCCAAAATGACATTATGAACCTGTTCAAACTTCCGGAATTCCATTCCAACCCCGATAGCCTATTTTCCACTGCCAACCGAAAATCGCCAAAAGCTAACTATCGCTAATCCAAACCTAATTCTACACCGGACATCACAAAAATATTTTGAGCACACTCCTAAGTCCCAAATCACCTAACGAAGCTATTCGAGCCATAAAATTCACATTCGGAGTTCGTTTCCCAAAAAGTAAACTCTCAATTGACTTTTTCAACTTTAAGGCTATTTTTAAGGACTAAGCGACTAAACTCTTACTACAACCATTCCGATTTCAAGCCTACCAACTCTAACACATCAATAACAATATAACCAACCTATGACAAGGCAATAACCATGATTATAATGCAAGTTCTACGTAACGACCGACCAGGTCGTTACATAATATTAGGACCTATGTGATATTTTGATATTTTATATGCCTAATGGTTAAACTTTATTTTTTTTTAATAATTAATTGCGCCTCCAAATTTCCTCTCGGTCCTCTCTTTTCACATCAGTTTCAGAGTTCAAAGAAGGAAAACCAATCATCACGTCTGTTCAACTGACACCCCTTCTTTTCCTGTACCCAACCATCAGAACCCCTCTTTTAATCCCTGAAACCCTCTTTCAATCTCCATCATTCCCATTGCCTAGAAAACCTATCCGAAACTTTCTTCAACCAAAGTTCTTCCATGGCTAAACACTCAAAAAATCCCTCAACCTCTACCAGGAAAAGTACTCGCTCCAGGGCAAAACCCCCTTCCAGCCTCCAGAACAAGTAGACCTAGGGTCCGACCATTCAGAAGGTTTTGCCTCCTCTCAGGCGGAACTCTCAGATAATTCTCATACTTTAGGAGAAAAAGCCCTAGGAAAAAGACCTTTGGAAGAACCTCCTGAATCCTTTAATCCAAAGAAATCTAAAATAGATCTCTCCAGCTCTTTAGAGTCTGACCTAAATTTATGGGATTCTCCAAACAGGGATTTTTTATTGCTCTGAAAGACAAGTCAATTGCTCATGGAAGGGTAGTCGACCTTGATGACATGGAAGCCCTAAACTGTAAGGTAAAAGATCTATTTGTTTATCAAGGCTGGTCAAAATTCTTTTCCGTTCCCCCTCCTAAAGTCTATGAACCCCTAGTGAGAATTTTTTATACAAATCTTCGTTCTAGTAATTCTGACAAGTTGGAATTCTTAGTGTTAGAAAAGCGCTTTGTTCTTGATTGTGCCATGTTTGACTCAATTTTTCAGTGTAAGTGTTTTGGTTTTCCCATGCTTTTCAAAAATTCCTGGCCCGATGATTTTGAAATCACCTTTGATCAAACAGAACGTTGTATTGCTGAGTGTTCATCTTAATCACTCCCAAACCAGTTAGATCCAAGTGATGTTAGCTTTGAAACTCGTGTTCTAGCCCACATTGTTGCAACTACTATGCTTCCTCGTGCTGGCTCTTTCTCCACCATCTCTCAAAGAGATACCTTTCTTGTTTATTTTCTTGTGACAAAACTCAAGATCAAGCTGTCCTCCTGGGTCATAAATTTTATGATTGAAAGTGCAAATGATCCTACCAGTATGCCCTATGGAATGGCCATCACTCACATACTGGAAGCTCATAATATTTCTATCTCTGAATATCCCTTCGTCTCTGTTTCAAATCTTACAATTCTAGGGCATTTGCTAGTATGGGATATGTGTGTGTGAAGGGTTCCTGGGTTAAGAAACAGAAAGGTGAGTTCAAGCATGTTCAACCTGATCCAAAAACCAAATCCTCTGCTTCCTATCACAGTCCTAGTAATCCTCACCTTGCTGAGAAACTGATTGCCATTGGCAATCAACTGTCCACCATCAAAGATCTTCTTGCTGCTACTCAGTCCACTGTTGGGGACATTCATTCAATCTCCAAAGAGACATGGTCTGATGTTTTAAAGATAAGAGTTGCAGCTCTCAGAGTTAGGGAAAACGCAGTCAAGGCATTCAAGGGAGATACACGTCAGGCTTGATGGAGTGACTGTCTCAGCCAATGCTAGCTTTGATCAACTGAAGGAGGCGATTTACAACGCTCTTACTTATTTCTTACGTCGTTAGTGTGGAAGTTTTAGACAATATTTTTTGCCGTGCTATTTTGGACTGGATAACCCGTCGTTGGATGATTTTTTTTCTTTCTTTTGTTTTGCTATAACTGTGCATGCATATCATGTTTCTTATGCTACAAATCCTGCTTTAGTATATTGTTATTTTATTTTCTCTTTGAGTATGTCAAAAAGGGGAGG
Source organism: Nicotiana knightiana (assembly GCA_005239525.1). NCBI lineage: Eukaryota > Viridiplantae > Streptophyta > Magnoliopsida > Solanales > Solanaceae > Nicotiana > Nicotiana knightiana. The sequence goes on from ML375704.1 coordinate 6,189, forward strand.
AAGATATACATATATTTGTGCAGGAACATCCATTGCAGAGGGAGTCGACTATAGATATTACAGGAGAAGTCGACTAAAAGAAGTAGTCCCAATGGCACCTCTTCAGGGGGATTCATAGATCTTACAGAAGAAGACGACTAAAGGAAATAGTCCCAACGACACCTATTGAGAGGGAGTCAACTGCACTCATTAAGGGGAGTAAAATACAGGGAAGTTAACTGATATTTACATATATTATTTTTTTTGTCATCATAAAAAAGGGGGAGATTATTAGGTTTTAGTTTTAATGATGAAAAATAATATAATTGCTTTTGGTGTAGGGACTCAAGGAAATCAACCAAGATCGAAGTGCACAAAAAGAAATAATCAAAGCTGAAGGAAGAAATCAATCAAAGATTGAAGCAATTGAAGATCCGGCAAAAAAATCAATCCGATATTGATTGAAGCGGAAAAGAAGTATTGAAGATCCAGAAAGATAATCAATCAAGTAGCTATTACTGGAAAGATCCAGAATTAAGGAGCAAATCTGGCGCTATCAAGACCTATAGATGAAAAGCTATCGAAGTCCACTCATCAAGGAAGAGCAACAGCAGTTAACCTTATTCTTGGAAGAATCAATTTCTTTCCAAGAATCAAATCTCTTGAGTTGGCAAATCTCTTCGGTAACGGCCTCCTACAAAATATTAATAAAAATCTTAAAAGAAAATACTTCTTAAATGGTTGGAGAGCCACATCATTCGCAAACATATCAGCAGCAAATATGTGGTAAGACTGTTTGATTCTGATTATTAAAATATACTATGACACTGCAGCAATTTAAAGCTTGAAAGATGGCAAAGTAGTAATAAGACTTCTAGTGGGCAATGCAACAAAGTAACATCTTAAAACCTCAAATTAGTCCAGATAGAAAGTTCTAATTACGTGTTCTCGATCACTCTTGAGTTGGTTTCTGAGGGGTCAGTTTTGCCAATAGCACCTTATTATGAAAATGCTTATCATCAACATAATACAAGTTTCCATTGGCCTCGAATGTCACAAGTCGTTCATTGGTCTCATCAGGAGGCCTGATATCTGCAAATTTAATACTCTTTGGAATATAAAATGCCCGCCAAGATATCATCTCCACATCAAAAGAATCTGAACCTCAATTGGTGAATATAGGGGCTATCCCTCCAGTGATTATATATAGCAGTATAACCAGCAAATGATACAATATATAAGATGTCAGTACGTATTTTATTTAGTTCCGGAAGCACAGAAGGAGGCAGTTTTGGAGCTAGGACAGGCATTACAGTGGCAATGAGGCAGAAACTTGAAAGGCAGAGTAGCTTAACCATCTTGATCTCGTTTGAGACAGGACCATAGTAGACAAATTCACCATCCTTTTCGTCACTTCCTGCTTCTTCTCCTTTACAAGGCCCTTTGCTGATCTTGTTATCTTCTTGTGCTGTTGCAGACTGTGATAGCCACCTTTTATGGACAGCAGCAATCTGTGTCGCACAATTACGGTCTGCTAATTTGGTACCACGTACAAGTGGCCAAGTTCCATAACTAGCCAGATGACCACCTGAAAATTTAATGAGGAATAAAAAGAAGACAGCTTAATTCAGCACAGTCAAAACAGATTCAGATATCGCAGCAGTATAACAAAGATTTTCTCTCAATGGAGTTGTGAATCTCAAAAAGAATAATAACGAGACCTAACTCATCTTCAGGGGCGGCCCGACGAGCTTTGTGGCCTAAAGCCAAATTTTACGAGGAGCCTTAACTTTTTTATATATATAAAAAATTTATTTATTTATTTGAAGTCTATTTTTCTAGCGTTTCTTAGATACAAAATTATTAATAATTTTCGTATAGTCAATAACTCCTAATAAGTCTTTCTTAATTGATAATATAGCTAATCTATTTAACCTTTTTTGAGACATTGTAGATCTTAGGTAAGATTTTATCAATTTTAATTTTAAAAACTTTTTTCCGTTGAAGCGACGGTAACAAGAGTTATTAACATTATTCCATAAGCAATATAGGCATTGGAAAAAGAATCAAATCTTTTTATTTGTTTGAGTGTATCAGTTAAAATGTTATCTTCTAATTGTACTATTTTTCTTAATAATTTTAATTCCGAAAATAAATCTAAATCATCAATATCGAATTGATTATTATGCTTTAAGGAATATTCAAGATTAAAGTAATATTTTTTTAAATTTCTATCATCGGTTGATCTTAATTTTTACCGCATAGAAAACCAAAAATATTTTCATATTCTTCGAATTGTTCAAATCTTTTTTGAAGTGAAACAAATAGCATTGTCTACTATGTATAAAGTAACCGACTCCAAAGGACTCTTCAAAGATTTTGAGATTTTATCATCAACATTCTCGTCAAATTGTTACTTCATATATATTACACGTTTCTTATGAACTTCGGGTTCGATATTCATTTCAAGTGCAATTTTCTTGGCAGTAATCATAGCGATTACAAATCCGTCTTCTTTATACTTGTTAAAGAAAGAAATCAAACGTTTTCACTTCACATAACATATTTAAAACTTATACATAATCTACTAGGTGTAACAAAAAAATAGGGCCCCCACAAATAAAGCAATTTCTTTACTTGCTTTATGGAAGGGCTGCCCTTGCTCATCTTACTTCATGTATAGCTAGTATCCAGCAGGATAAGATTTTCACAAATGGTCATATAACTATGACTTTTTTTCATCAAAGTCATATAACTTTATTTTTTCACATAAAAATCATATAACTATGTGTTTTTCAATAAAGTCATATAACTTTGTTTCCTCACACAAAAATCATAAAACTTTCACTAACTCACACAAAAATCATAGTGATCAGAAAATAAATTTTCCAGCACTATTTTCTTATTTTACGCTTTTTAATTTAAGTCTAATGAATAATTACCTAATTAAAATAGAAGAAATATGAGTATATTTTTAGCCGCTTCTCAAAATAATAGCCGATAATATATATATATATAACAAATCCAATTAGTTTTGGCCGGTCGGTTAGTTTTATATTTTTCACTTAAAATAGAAATGACCCAACCCAGTCTGACCCAATACCCATATATATAAGTTAAAATAATACAAAAGTGAATTCTTTCCCCATAAAAAAAAATTAATTTGAATGCATGAGATTATAACAAAATAAAATAAAAAAATAAAAGTTATAATTTGAGAGCACTTGAAATAAAAATGCTATTAATTTAAATAAAAATCTTGAAAAGAAAAATAAAAGAGAGAAGTATCATATTTTTGAAGGATTTACTATTCACTTTTAATATTATATATATATATATATATATATATATATATATATATATATATATATATATATATATATATATATATGAGTATTGGATTGGCGGGGCCAGGCCGGGTTGAGTCGTTCCTATTTTAATTGGGCAACTATTTATTAGACTAAACATATAAAAGAAAAAATTGTAAAATAAGAAAATACTACCCGGAAAAGTTATTCTCCGACCACTATGATTTTTGTGTGAGTTAGTGAAAGTTTTATGATTTTTGTGTGAGAAAATAAAGTTATATGACTTTGGTGAAAAAAAAAACACAGTTACATAATTTTTGTGTGAGAAAACAAAGTTATATGACTTCGGCGAAAAAAGTTCATAGTTAAATGACCATTTGTGAAATTTACCCATACAATTACTCGTGAACGAACATTTTCTCTTGATAAATAGCTGTGACTGGGGGTGGCAATTTGAGCACAAACTCATCCAACACGCCCAGAGATTAATGGGTTGGGCTACAAATATTTTAGCTCATGGTTTATTTGGGCTGAGTCCAAGTTAATCCATCATTTTTTATAGCCCATTCTGACTCATGAAGTAGCTCAAATACAATTCATGAAGCTCACCCAAAATAAATGAATCTCAACCCAACTTATCTATAAATTTACTTAGTTGCCCCATCATTAGTTTTTGTATCTAAGTTTAAAAATGAGAATCAAGGTATTTAAGTTTTAGTGTAAATATGAATAATTTTGTAATTGAGTTTTGGTGAAATTTACTTATTTAGAAATAACATAAAAGATATTTTTCAACTTACAAATTTTAAATACTAATTTGTTATTTAAGAAAATATACTTTGATTCTCAAAATACTAATAGTATTTATTTACCTTTTATACATAGGTGTATAAAAGGTAAAAGCCTTTGTTTATGTAAGATGGGCATAGTTCTAAAACATGTGTCAAGTTGAGTGGGTTGGGTTATGACTCATTGCTTAGACCATCTTGACCCAACTCATTTTAGCCCAAGTATACTTTGGGTTAGGTTGGACAATGACCCATTTATTGACCTAACCCATCTTGACCCGCTCAAATTCAGTCCAACCAACTCATTTGCCACCCCTAGTTATGACATAGTTCAACTGTTAATTCATTTTATACAAGGTTATTCCCTATAAATTGGATATGAATCCGCTAAGGTGTAGAGAAATAATGTTATGACCCAAAAGTTATTAACTAAATAAGTGTAGCTAGCGGGGTTCGATCTTGAATAATCAGGGAGAGGATTAACTAATCACAAAATCGAGGGCTCGGATAATTAGTTACTTATTGAAGCTCAAGGGACCAGATTCTGCCAGCTGGCGAGCATTTTGTTATTTAACTAACAAACTCTGCACAAAGGAGCAACGAATACACGATATTTCCCTTCTCTCACTTCCTCCCAAATTCTCTTCTTCGTGATTCCTTTCTCCTTCTTCTCTAACCCAGTCCCTTCTCTCTTCTGCAGGTCTATAGTTTGTTGATACCCAATTTTTCCTCAAATTATCTTTAATTTACATATATACCTCCAAATCAGACTTTCATAGCAACTGGTATTTTTTCATAATTTTTCATATTTTATTAATTTCTTTTCCAATTTATTCAATATTTTAAATTCAATAATTATTCATAAATATATTTAAAATAATTTTAAAATATTTCTTAGCTCAATATATCATTTTTGATTCTATTAGGATTTAATTATTTCACAAATTAGCTAATTTGGCCTAATTTAGCTATAATTACAACAATTTTTGCAGTTATAACCTAATTGTACGTTTTATACCATTTTAATTCAATAGTTTTTCATTTTATATTTTAAATATTACTTAATTACCTTAATTTTACCTATTTATACTTATTTTTATTTTATGTAATTGTTAGCTATTTTTATTAATTCTTTATCTATTTAATTGGGTATTTAATAATTAGCCCCTTCCTATTTTAATCCTAGCCTAATTAATCCGGACCCCTAACCCATTTCACTAGCCCAATACCCAATCTAGATAACCCAAATAACCCAGTCCCAAAATCTTAGCCTACCCGACCCAATCCCCCATTTAATCTGAACCGTTGATTATTTCAAATCAACGGCCCAGATGGACCCTTACCTAATTTAACCCTAAACGGCTAACCCCCCCCCCCATCTCTCATTTCCNCCCCTTCTTTGAGCTTTGTCCCTCCTTCTCCGGCCACCTCCCTTGCCGGAAACTATGGGGTTCTCACCTCTCCTCGACCCTATGGCTGCGCCTTCCATGTATGTGTCACCGATGGAGTATTTCAAGCGACCCTGAGGCAATACACTCCCACCTCCGGTCTCATGCCATGTTTTCCGGCCTCCTATGGTCGTTCGAGTAAGGTTCTTGCATTTTCCGGCCTCAAACGCCGGTAATATCTAAGCCTCTTCTCTTTTTGGGTTTTCTCTAGAAACCCTAGCTTTAAACTGTCCGATCTTTTCAGATATGTGACGGTTTTAAGCCTCTTTTAATGTTTTCATATGTTTTACCTCGAAATAATCTTTATTTTTCAAACGATTTCCTCACTCTGAAGTTAGGGTTTCTTGACCCCCTTTTTAAAACGGTTTTCTTCTAATTCTTAAGGATTTCTACTGAGTTTTTGAGCGATTCTCTTATACTTTCTTGTTGTCTAAGTTAATATGCTGAAAAGTCCTAATTTTTTCTAGTCCGTCTCTGATTATGTGTTTATGTGTGCTCGTCTCTTGTAGAACTGTCTATGTATTCTCTGAGTTCTATGCTTTAATTTTGTTGCTAGGGCTTTAATTCTCTACTGTTTCTGTGATTTTCTTGCTTAGGGTTCTTTGATTTCCGTGCCTATTTGTGTTTAATAAGCCTGATTATTCATAGCTTACCTAATACTCTGATGATTCTGTGCATCACTTCGAATTTATGATTTTGTATATGTTTTCCTTAGAGATTTTTACTGATTTTGAATTACTTCCTTATTTGTGAGATGCTTTCCTTAATTAGCACTAATTCCTTGTGATTTTTAGTCTCATATGTGATTCTTTGACTGATTATTTTTAGAACTAAATTGTATTCTACTTTATTTATGTGCATAAACATATTTTCGAATGTTCAGTATATATTTTCCTTACTTGAGACATTATGTATTTGGTCCTTATTATATGTTACATGTTTTTACTACTCATATTGGGGTAAAATCAGTTTATAATTGATTCATTCCCCTTATTTAACTCTGATTGTCCCGTTTGAACTTGATTCCCTAATTAAAGGGAGTCCATGTCTCTAATTGATACTGATTGAGTATTATTTTCATAATTATGTTAGTCTAGTACTCCTTACCTTATTTCTTTACTCGTTTTCAAAACTATAAATATTGTAGCATAGACACAACTCACACAAAAAAATGAACAATACATTATTTTGAACTCTCTCACACACATATACATTATCTCTTGTTCTTCTTGCTGGTCACTTGCTATTCTCAGTCGGCTGCAAGCCAAGACTGAGCAACTATACACTCTACTGCTCTGCACTCTACTGCTCCTCAGTCTACACTTATTCTCTCATTTAACTGGTATGTTTTTCAGTTTAACTTAAAGCATCAAAAACAACATGCCTCTTTTAATATTGCAATTCCTTTTGTTTCTATTATGCTTCTACTTGCGGTTCTGCTGTCTACCTTGCAATTAGCATGCCAATTTGTTATTTTACCAATGTGATTATCCTTTTCCCTTTAGTTTCAGCATGTTTTACTGCCTTCTTATATATTCCACTAGGACTCTGCCTTACCCCTGATCCCCAGCACACTATAAGAATGTATTTGTGTCACTTAGTTACATGTAATTCTGAACATATGTTGTAACCCTTTCCCTTGGACATGTGTGTAACTTTTTTTGTTATGTACTTCCTCTTTGGCATCCCTCAATCTGATTCCGTTAAGTTTCTGGCCTGAACATCTTTATGAAAACTGTTCTGTGGTTGTTAAGGTTCTGTGATACTTTAGTATTTCTCTAGTATTAACTTGTATGCAAATCTGCTTCATGAGCAACCTACTTGTCCCCAATCCCTTATTCCCTGTTTGTGACTGCTTCCCTGTACTATGCATGCTGATGTGGTTCTGAGTTGTTGATTTTCCTAATCCCTTTATTTCAAACTGTTTTCACTAAAAGCAAAATCTCCTGTTCTCCAAAACTTATTTCAAACTACTCATTTTCAAACAGTTTTCCAACTCAACTCTTTCAAAACTATGTCAAGCACTCTCACTATACTCCTAGACTTTTAAGTTCTGCCCCCTTAGTGTGAGCATTGATTTGGGACCCTTGAGCTCCCTCTAAACTTTGACACACAAAGACTGATCATTCCACACTGCACTTACTCAATTTGCTTATGAAAATCTAGGTGTGAGCACGGCCCGGGATCCCTTGAGATCCTTAGGAAACTCTGACACACCTGGATTTGTATGAAAGGTTGTGACTAATGGCAATGAGGATTCTGGAGATTCTGGGCCTATGAGCAGGCTCCCTATAGCATAACTTCTTCTTTTTCTTGTTTTAATTATGTAATTTATACAAATGGCCTGTAATAACTACTTGTAAATAACTCTGGGGATGGATAGCGGTAAGGGAAGGGGTGACTATGCATGCTTTAGCTATTAAAAGGGTAGAAAGCATGTTATTAGGTTTATATTCCTACTTCGCAATAGAAACTATGCTTAGGACTCATTTCATGCATTAGAGATTATGTTCCCTAGGACTTACACTTACTGTTTTCGGCATGTCCATCTCACTATCATATCGCTGAGAAAATCCTGCGTTAAAATATGTTAATAACCAGTACTTTACAATCATGCTCTACGTTGCCATGTACACTTAGAAATCCCGTCCCTAGGATAACACAAATAAAATGTACTCTTGCATATTCTGAAATCGTGCATAATGCTGTGAGTATTTATAAATCCTGCTTAGAACTCTGCATATGCATCATTCTGCATCCCTACCTGCGCATTAGACACCATGTTTTAGGATTTCATTCATACTCGCTCAACAACACCTAGTCTAACTACTGCTGCATGTTATTTTACACCTAGTCAAGCCTTAGGAAATCAGTTAAAGAAATAAAATCAGAACTGTCCTTTGTGATTAGTTTTTAACTGTCAGCATGCTTAAAACAAGTAGGCAAGCCTGATTAAGACTTCCTCTCTGAGTTATGCAATAGATCTGCCTTTGTGTTATCTCTTAGATACCATGCTTAGGATCAGAACCTAAATCTGGACCTTAACTGTGTATGAGTCATGTTGTTTATGTGTACTATGTATGGAGGTACTTGAGCCTTTTCCTGTTTGTATGCTTATCCCCCTTAATTGCAGTCCCATATGTTTCTTGTTTGTCGCTTGGTGTTTTGCCTTTAAACCTGAGGGTCTGCCTAGCACCTCCCTTATAGGATAGAAGTCCTAAATTCCTCTGGGACTGATAGGAAGGGACGGGTAACGACATGCAATAGAGGTCGTTGACCAACACTCGCTCTAATTACCTTTACGGGATGGGAAAGGGTAGATATGGATATGATGACCGGTATGCTAATACCACGTGTAGCCCATCTTTGAGAAGTGATTACCGGGTACTGTACTGATGTGATCCATATTATTATAAACTTAGGGTACCCTTTATATGCTTAGATCGTAATCCTTTCAAAATCTAACCTTCTTTACCATTTTCAAACATCTACATGCTTAAGACTTAAATCCCCTCTTATTTGAGCCTTTATTTGCTACATCGTGCAAATTCACAAAAGCTGTTTGGCCGGGAACCACACTTGTGGATCCTGAAGGGTGCCTAACACCTTCCTTTTAGGATAATTTCAAGTCCTTAGCCTATCTCTGGTTAACAACGTAGTTGTAAATGAACCCATTTGGTGTCTTAACGCACCTTTTAAAAAATCGTTAGGTGGCGACTCTCAAAAACACAAACCCCTTTGCCAAAAGGAAAGAGTTGTCTCAACCGAATGTCATAAACCCGATATCCGCGAGGAAAGAGGGGGCGCGACAGAGTTCAGTCATGGAGATTTACTATTTCATTTAGTTTTCTAGTTCTCTTTTCTTTAGCTTGTAGTTCAATTCTACTTTATTTCAATATAACAAAAAGTTGTCCCTAAATTGTCCCAAATCCTTTTCGCAATTGTTCATTTTCAGATTAATTTGGTTAGACTGTGACAAACAAGCTGTTAATGATTTGATCTTGATTATTTCATCTGTAGAAGACAAACTGTACATATACCCACAGATCCTGCCTGCTTACTTGCTATAATTAAGTAAACCTCTTTTTATCTTATGATAACCAAATCAATTGATCAAAAGCTGGCACTGCTCGAATCTCAATTAAGCTATTCCTAAATTCCCATTCATAGACAAATCTCAATGGGTATAGAATATCATCATACTCATTAATTGTTAGCGATAGCAGGCACATTTTTTATTTTTTGAACTACAAATACACATATGGTTCGAGTCAAAAGCAATAGATACGCCCACATTGGCTGAATGGTAAATTGGCCCATGTTTCCATTTAGCACGTAGGATCATAATCTCTGAAAAGTTTGGAATATACAGTTATTCACAAGGTCATTAACAGAAGAGTGTTGCTTGCTTTCCTTTTCATTCCTAGAAATCAAGTGGGGTATGTACTTGTATACACTAAAAAATTGTAACAGTAGTAATATTATCCGTTTTAGGCTTAGGTTTGTACGATTTTAAAATGCATTACTAGGGTTTAAAACTTATTTACTTATGTATCTAGCATCTCTTCAATGTTTTGTCCATGTAAGATTTGCGTGAGGTGTCACAAAAATATATAGAAGGGGCAATTATACAGAAATGAAATACTAACCTGACAGGAAATTCCTGGATTTTAGGAGTCTCGCTTGAGATCTAACAAAGTGAAAAAGAGTTTCTATTGCCATCTATTGGAAAAAATCGAGTCTGATACAAAACTCAATCTGCTTGGTTCTCTGCTCCACAAGGATTTTGGCACTAAATATATGAGTCATGCATGTCTTTAGTAAAGCGAGTGCGCTAATTGTATGACTGCTCTACTTCTAGGCATACAAATAATGTGATTTTGGAGTAATTTTTTAAAGTTGGTGTTTTAGTTAATATTGATCATAGGCAAATTTGATTTTGAAACGTCAACCGTCGGATACTTATTAATCCTTCGCATCAGTAGCGGACTCACGTGGTGGCAAGCGAGTTTAACTGAACGCGCTTCACCAAAAAATAATATTGTGTATATATATAAATTACGATTAAAACAATGTAAATTTTTATATAAATATTTTATTTGAACCCACTTGACAACTACTATTATACGATTAAAGTATGTACTTCTAAGATTAAACCCGCTTACACAAAATTTTGGGTCAGCCACCGCCTTGCATCCAGCATTTTGCATCAAACCATATCAACTTATCATGATTAATTAATTGACACAATAAAGTAAGAGTATGTACTGATTAATCAATAAAAGTTTATGGGCAACCATATATCGCGTGCATTCTAGAAATTCTGCAATTTTTTTTTTTGTTGTTTTTCTTTTTAATTTGAACTTTATGTGCAGAATTTACGAACCATTGATTGTCCGTTTCTTGTAAGACTAGTTTCTCAACTAACTTGGGATGACGTTTTGTTTAAAAGGACCTGTGAGAGTCTTCCCTATAAAAATTCGTTCTCTATACGCGTTTTAAACAAGAAGCTTACGCACATACATACATACATATACACTATATAAAAAAAAAATAGTCATATAGGCCAGGTTACAAATTATGTAAGAATATACATATTATCATGCTTGATTTAGTGTGGAAGTTCAAATTCAATTAATCAAGTTCGACCTCTAGGAACTCAAAAAAGTTGTTTGAAACTTTGAATAACAAGTTACATTTATATATCATTGTTAGAAATAATGAAAAAAATAACTGATTAGTTTTTCTATTATATGTATTACTTTTTTCTTTCAAAAAATAATAAAGAAAGAATCATGGTAACTATCGAGATTACGAAATTAGTAATATTATCTATGAATGTATTGAACAATATAATAGAGAAGTAAAGATTATAAGTACCGATACCGTAATTCAAGTAGGCGACAGTATTGCTCATATTCACGGTCTTAATCTAAGAAAAAAAGATTTAATAAAAAAATCCAACTTTCTTGTTACTCAATATAATAACTATACACAGGGGCGGCTCAATAAACATGGAGATCTAAAGCAACATTTCATTGAGAGGCCTTACTTTCTTTATTTAAAATAAAAAAGAATCATATATAATTTCATTTAAATTCTATTTTTCTAGTTATTCTTCTGCAAAGTTATTAATAATTTTATCTAATTCACTTAATTTCTCTTGAGATATACTTTCTAATTTAAGGTTTTTATTATTTGCTAAAATTATCAAGGGCACATGTAAGATTGTATTAAAGTTTCAATATTTTTTTGATTTATGAATTAATAATTGAATTCTTTCTTAATTGTTGGTCTAGAGAGTGATTTCCAAAAAGATATTTTTTTCGTAATTTTATCAACAATTTAATATTACTTTTTTTTACTAAAAAATGTTGTACTTTCTCATTTAAAATGCTAAATATTTGTAACGACCCGATTGGTCATTTCAAGAATTTATAGCCTCGATTTTCTCATTTCTGCTTTTTTATGCTTTACAACTGTGTTATATTTTACCGGATTGGTTAGTTTGGGTCCGGAGTGATTTTGGAGTGAATTGAGACATTTAGTCTCTTAATCAGAAGTTTAAGTTGGAAAAGTCGACCATATGTCGACTTGTGCGTAAACGACCTCGGATTTGAATTTTGATGGTTCTGTTAGCTCCATTAGGTGATTTTGGACGTAGGAGCGCTTCCGGAATCTGATTTTAGGTCCGTAGTAGAAATTAGGCTTGAATTGGCGAAAGTTGGAATTTTGGCAATTTTGGCCGGCATTGTAAGTTTTGATATCGGGGTCGTATTGGATTTTCAGAAGTTGGAGCAGGTTCATGGTGTCATTCTTGACTTGTGTATCAAAGTTCATTAGACTTGAATTCGTGTGTAATTCTCCTTTTTGATGTTGTTTGAGGTGATTTGAGGGTTCGACTAAGTTCGTATGATATTTTGGGACTTGTTGGTAGGTTTGGTTGAGGTCCCGAGGGCCTCGGGTGAGTTACGGGTAGTTAACGGATCATTATTGGCCTTTCAGTAATAGTTGATATCTTCTGGTTTTTTATGTTGCTGGTTTCCTCTTTCACGCTCGTGAGACAGGTCTTGCGTTCGCGAAGTGTACCTAGAGGCTGAGGAGGATTTTTTCTTCGCATTCGCGCAAAAAAGGACGCGCTCGCGAAGGTTTGGGAATAGAGTGCATCACGAACGCAAGTTGGAGAACGCGTTCGCGAAGAAGAGAAGAGGCAACTGGGGACCCATTCATTTGATCTACGCGTACGTGGAGGTATGGTCGCGATTGCGATGAGAGTGGCCAGTAAAGGTTCGCGTTCACGAGTGGTTGATCGTGTTCGTGTAGAAGGGAATTTTGGTCTGAGGCAATTTGTGCTTCGCGAACGCGAGGGTGCTTCTGCGTTCGCGAAGGATGCGTACCTGGGCGGAATAAAAGATTCAAAAATGAGGGTTTTGAGTTCATATCGCAAAATTGAATTGGGAGCTCGGTAAAAGGCGATTTGTGGAGAGATTCTTGAGCGGGTGTTTGGGGTAAGTGATTCTTACCTAGTTTTGGTTAATTCTCATGATTATGTCCTTAATTTCATTATTAAATTAGTGATTTGGGGTGGAAATTTGGGAAAATTTTGAGAAAAGTCCTTAGGCCGAATTTTGGGATTTTTATTGAGATTTTGGTGTCGGGTTTGAGTAAATTTGGTATGGTTAGACTCGTGAGTGAATGGGTGTTCATAATTTATGACTTTTATCCGATTCCGAGACGTGGGCCCGGGGAGGCTTTTGGGGTAAATTTCTAATTTCTTGCTTTAGCTTTGATTTCAGCAGCTAGATTAGTTCCTTGTAGTTGTATGTATGTTATATAATTGATTTTGGCTAGATTTGGGCCATTCGGAGTCAGATTTTCGTGGAAAGAGCATTGTTTCAGATTGATTTGTGCTTGGTTCGAGGTAAATGGCTTGCCTAACCTTATGTGAGGGAACTCCCCTTAGGATTAGTACTGTTAAATATATGAGCGCCGTGTACGTGACGTGACGAGTACGTACACGGGCTAATTGTTGTAAAAACCTGACTTCTACTAAGTAATATCCTGTTTTCCTTCTGATTTGAAGCTTAGCAACATGTGCAGTACCATGTTAGACTAGAATAGCATACCTACTTGCCTTAACTGTTTATCTGAACTATGTGCAGCATGTTTGTAATTATCGAATTCTATTGTTTGGGCTGCATATTTACTTTGGGACTACGAAATGATATTTCGGGAGATCTCCTTGTTTTGCATATTTACTTTGGGACTATGGAACGGTATTCCGGGAGATCCCCATGTCTTGCGTATTTACTTTGGGACTATGGAACGGTATTCCGGGAGATCCCCCTGCACATTTACGTTTGGGACTACGAGACGATATCTCGGGAGAACCCCTGTTGAATCGTTGTGTACTGAGTTGTTACCTTTTATGCATTCTTCCTTGTTAAATTTCAGTCTTTATTTTATTGTGATATATCATTCTGGGCTTGCTTTATTATTATATATACCAGTAGGGCCCTGAGCTGACCTCGTCACTACTCGACTGAGGTTAGGCTTGGTATTTAGTGGGTACCATCGTGCTGTACTCATGCCCTTTCCTGCACATGTTTTTCGTGTGTACATCCAGGTTCATCTCACCAGCCTCGTTACTAGTTGCAGTAGCTGCTGTCGGAGACTTCAAGGTACATCTGCCCGCGCCCACAGACCTCGGAGTCCCCCTATATTCCCTATATGTTAATTCTTCCTTTATTTCTATAGAAAATGATGTATAGAACAATTAAGACTTCTTAGCAGCTCGTGACTTACAATGTTCCGGGTCTTGGGAGTGCTTTGTACATTTCGGAAGTTGATAGTTGTATATGCCGAGCGACATTCAGTTACTTATTTGGATTATTGTTGTTGTTTATTGTTAATGTTCATGCTTTCTCTTTATTTTCACAAGTGTTAGGCTTACCTAGTTGTAGAGATTACGTGACGTCAGGACAACTCACGAAGGGGGAATTTGGATCGTGACAATATTCTTTTAAAATAAATTTAATATGTAACCTATTAGGAAAACTTGGGGCCCCAAAAATAACGAGGCCTAAAGCAGCTGCTTTAGCAGCTTCACCCTTGGGACGACACTGACTATACATTCAAGTAAAAACGATGTGGGATAACAACTTTTTAAAATGGTATTTAGTTTTTATCCATTATTTTTAATGTTGAGCAACAATTGTCACTACTCTATTAAAATTAATACGAAAAGATGTTTTTATCCTTTCTTCATGAGTGTTGTGTAAATATTAAGGACATGATGTTCATGTCATTAGTATTTACACTGAACACATGAAGTTAAAGACGCCATGTCCTTAACATTTACACTGCACATATGAAGTAAGGGGCATGATACCCTAAAGTTTAACAACGGAAAGTGTAAATACAGGACACTTTGTCCTTAATATTTACACAACATTCATGAAGTTAAGGACATAATGTCCTTAATTTTATACACAATACTCATAAAGTTGAGGACATTATGTCCTTAATATTTACACTGCACACATAAAGTTAAGGACACCATGTCCTTAACATTTACATACACATATGAAGTTAAGGACATGACATCCAAAAGTTTAACAACCGAAGGTGCAAATACAAGTTAAGGACATTATGTTCTTAATATTTACACTGCACACATGAAATTAAGGACGTCGTGTCCTTAATATTTAAACTGCACACATGAAGTTAAGGACATGATGTCCTAAAGTTTAACAACAAAAGGTTGCAAATAGAGGGCAGTTTATCCTTAATATTTAGACAGCATTCATGAAGTTAAGGACATCATGTCATTAATATTTTAGCACAGGGGTATTTTCCTCCGGCGGGTAAAAACTTATTAAGAACTGACTAAAGAGTAAATACATTTTAAACAGTAGCTAAAAAATAAAGACTCTGTAATTAGTGACTAACTATGCACTTCCCTTACATTCAACTCGAACCAAAAAAAAAAGTGAAATAGCAGGAGAAACCTCAAACCAATCATTTACCTTAGTTTACAATATCTGAAGCTGCTACAGTAAGTAATACTATAATAAAATGATAGAGCGACATATGTCTTGCATTCACAAATTTGATAATTTAAATGATGGTTGTGGGTAAGTTTTTACCCAGAGATATTACTATTCAGAATAAATTTTAAATTTTAAATTAGTTTGTGTGACCTGAGTATACTTATCTATCTATACTATATTAAGAATATGAAGGTCCTTAATGAAGTTCGTTCGCCTTTTTTATCCCTTACAAGTAGATTTTTCATTGGACAAAATTGTAATTAGTTTATTTTCCTAATATTTGTTATTTTAAAATCAACAAAAATTTTGATTATTAAATTCTTCCTTATTTAAACTATGTAAAAATTCCTAACATTTAGGAATTTAAAACCGAGTAAGAATTTACTTAAATAATGGTTTTCCTTATTTACTTCATAAAATACACGTGACTTCACAAAATGGCTCATGTTTTTAAATTTTATCCGACCTAACCCATATTGTACATATTTTGAAAGTACTAGTAAATTCAAAATCTTTGTTCTTATAACCATTGCTTCTAAAGGCTATGGAGTTAAATTTGCGTTCTTGCAACTATTACTTTCACTCTCTCTTCTTCTCACATCTTCTACATATGCTTCAAGGAGTCGTCCGCCATTACTGCTTCTCTCCATGTATCACCTAATTGCAATGTAAGAAAATTGAAGAGTAGTAGTGTACCACTAAAGGCCATTCAAAGCTTTGCTTTGAAAAATATGATTTTTTGAGTTTGTTAGTTGTATGGATTGGGTATTAATTCAATTGATTGAAAATATCAAAAGGAGTTTAAAATTTGAATTTGAAGTGATTTGGAGTAGATTTGAGCAAAATTTGAGTTAAATTTTAGAAGAGACACAAGGAAGAAGACGAAGTCAGATTTTTGTATAATCTTGTATAATAGTATAAAAGAGTGTATAAACACATCTTATATACTTTTATACACCTTTATACAAGCGTCTATAGACGAACTTCTTCCACGATTTTCAGTTGCAATTCTTGTTCAAAATCAGTTCAAATCTCCATTAAGTGACTTCAAATTTTATATACAATCTCCTTATACTATTTCTAACAAGTCTAAATAACGCCCACAACAAATTTCTCACAAAATCAATTCGAAATTTAAAAATGCACATATTTAAGCTTGTTAAAAATCTAATTTTCACCATCCAAATAGATTTGGTTTGTTGAACTAATATATGAGTCACAATTATTAACTTAAAAGCTCGAGCAATCTTTTTTTAAAATTAAATAGTAATTTCGAGAATCTATTGGAGTTGAATGTTGAATCTTAGCCTATTATTTTTGGATTAGTTGGTTGTAAATTGAAATATGGACTATATAAAATTGAAAAGTAGGGAGCTCGATTATTCTTATGTAAATTTTTCCCATAATTAATTTGTTTTCGTTAGGTTTCTTACGCCTATAGTTATTTTTTTTTTTGTTTTACATTAGTTTGGGTATGGTTTACATAAAGGTTGTAGATTCCCATTTAAATTATACCGTTAATCTAAGAATTTATGTATAAAAATGTATATGCACTATTTACACAACCTAATATCAATTCTAGAACAACTTTCAAAAAGACAATCCACAATTGAATTCAAATATACATGATTTAGTAATGTTTATATAGTATTAAAAATTTAATAATTATCGATATATGTACACGAGTAAAACACGTAACCTAATTCTTTTTCATATTTACAATTTTCTATATTTATTTGCCCTCTAAAATACATTTCAATAACTCTGCATTTAACTATTTTGTTAATGTAATATTTATTTTTAAATTTAAATAAATGTTGTATGATTTATCTCGACATCAATTGCTAAATACACATAATTCATTCATATTCTAAATTTTATATAATTTTTTATTAATAAACACAACAAAGTACGTACAACATACGTACACTAAAGCTAGTATATTTAAAAATAACAGAGTCGAATGCAATGAGTTCACTTATTTACCCACTATCAAACAATCGTCTTCACACAAGGCTGCCACTCTGAACACAGTTGCATGATCATTCATTTTGCCAATTTATGTTTCGTGCAGCTATGTTTGATACTTAATGAACAAGTTGACAACTTAAAATTTGAAACGGTATGCAGAAAATTAAATTTGGGCGACTCTGTCTGTACTTCCTATTGCATTTTGAATTTGTAATGTACTCAAGTGTAATAAATTTAAAAACCTAGAATCAAGTGTAATGAGGAGATTTTGCAATAAATTTTCAGAAGCTTCAGGGAGAAAGCAGCTCATTGAATGCAAAGCACGGATCATAGCCGTTGGCCTGACCATAAACAAGTATTAACACATTTGCTGATTTCTCTTCTGTCTTACAACTGTTTATATTTAAAATTACAATTGTTATTTCTTCTTTTTCTTTTTTTATTTGAGCCAAGGGCTTATCGAATACAGTCTCTATCTTCATAAGGTAGGGTAAAGTCTGCGTACACTCAACCCTCTCTATACTGCTGGATCTGTTGTTATTGTTATTATTGTTTATATTTACAATAAAAAAAAGGAAGGCAATAACTTTTTTCGGGCACTAGCTATGTTGTTAATTACGACACCAGCTTACAGTAGTAATAAACTAATAATTTGATAAAACATGATTCACTAAATTCTGTAGTTTCACCAGCGTTGGGACACTGGATAAGCTTTATCCCAAACAGGCAAAATAATTATCATTGCTTCACTGGCCTTTCTTCAAAATGTGTAACCAATAATGCAAAAAAGAATACTGTATATATCACCCAACCCCAGTGCTTCAACTTTGAAAAAATCAGGTTCAACATATGTGATTTCATAATACATAAATGTTTTAAACAGTTTTTAATATGTATGCGTAGTTTAATTTGTCATAAACAATGACTTCAATTAGATTCACAAAATCTATCAAGATCCACCTGAAAAAATGACACCAAACCATCCAAAAGGAAAATGAAAAAGAAAGAAAATAAACAGTATATATTAAATGGAGGACCGGGAAGGAATATTCATTGGTAAAAGATACTACAGTAATATTCTACTAGAACAATAGCAAAGTTAAAAATTAAGATACAATTAATGCATTGTTACAAAGAGAGTGAGACACAAATATTACATGGCATCTCAAAGACACATCAAATTTCACATTAATTCTAACAACACCAGCATTAGCACAAGAAGACAGCATTAATTAATCAATAATTAATTTCTACACAACACCAGCATTAGTACAAGACAATCAGGTTCATAATTAATTTGTTTTATATACTATTAAATATTTATAAATGACACAAGAAGACAGCATTAATTAATCAATAAGAAGATGATGAATCATTTCTAGCAGTTGGGGACTGTAGTGGAAACAAAGGCAAGAGTTCAGGAGGTTCAGAGCCTCTAGGAGTAGTAAGTGGACTTGGATGCAAATAAAATCCTTTTTCAGCAATGGCTTTTTCTTCTTCCTCCATAGGTGATCTCGGAGTTCTTGGGCTGCCACGTGTCAGCATTTCTAGTGGTGAAACCGGCGAAGCCAAAAAGCTTCTCTTCCTAGTAGAAGAAGAAGGTGATAAAAGTGGGCCGATACTGAAGCCCACAGGCGGCCCATTACAACCTCCATTGTTGAGCATGATCTCGAGCTTTCGTGCACTCATTTGCCTCCGCTCGTGCAGCTTAAACGCCGGTCGCCGAGGTGGCCCAGCTGGTCCCGACCCAGTAACAGGGAGCTTAACAAAGCACGAGTCTTGGGTTGCACCGGTGAGTCTTTGAACAACGGCCCGGAAATTTGACGGGTCAGCTTGAACGAAAGTTGTAGTGGGTGTTGATGAATTTGGGTCGGACCCGTTAGGATTATTGGTAGAAGAAGAAGCCATTGATTATGAGAAAGGAAAGTGAAATGAGGAGAAGATTTAGGAATGAAAGAGAAACGGAAGAAAAAAGAAAGCGGGAAGAAATTAAGGCATGAAATGAGGCGTTTTTTTGGTTTTGGAAAGAAAGAAAATGCGTATAAATTGGTTTGTTGGGTTGTGGTTTTATTATGTGTATATACAGAGTTTGCTTTGTAGTATCTTATCGAGGATTGTAAAATTTGTCAGATACGCCGAGGAGTAGACTTTGAGGCTTAGGGACAGCATATAATACTATATATATATATATTTTTTTTTTTTTTTTTTTTTTTTTTTTTTTTTTTTTTTTTTGTACGTTTTGACAAAATTACTCAAGTTGCTATTTTCACTCCACAGGTTAAAAGCTTATGGAGTAATAATATTCTCATCTCACAAACTCACTCCAAAAACATATGTACCAGTTGAAGTAAGTCAATGGCATTGCGACAATTAAATAATATATTTAACTGAACTCAACAATTTTGACCCAAAATATATACGTAAAGGTGGATCCAAAATTTAAATTCTATGAGTTTAAATTTTAAAAGTTTTAACATTATCCATTATATTTTTAAAGTTATGAATTCGTATCTACTATTTTTGTAAATTTAATAACTTCGCGTCATAAATTATGAATTTTGAACCCGTTGATAACACACTACATCTGTCTATATATATATATATATATATATGTAACAGTTGAACCTATTATTTTAAAGTGCAAGGAGTTTACCAGTAGTTTCATAGAAGTTGAAATATTGAAATTTAAATACTGAACACATCTTCGAGGCAGGTAAAAATATATAAAAAAGGGAGTGGAAATAGAGAAATGCAGTTGAATCTTTTTTCGTTTTACTGGGTTTCATTTATAAGTTTGAAATTTGAAGGGAAAGAGTGGCAGTGGGGTCATAGAAACAGAAACAGAAACAGAAACAGAAACAGAGAGGAAAATAAATGGGAAAGAGCTGGCAATGAATGATGAGTCATTCTGGATCAGCCCAGCACTGTAACGGGAAACGAGGAACTCTTCTTTGGCAGCATACCGCACACGGCGGCCGGAACTAAGATTTTTATTTTAAAAAAAATTAAAATATAACGAAATAAATTTATTAAGAAGTTAAGAGATGTCATTATATAATATATATATATATATATACTTTTTAAATTATCAAGCTAAATAGTGTAATTTAGTGTTGACCCTCCGTTTTTCTCCCTCAATTCCTCGAATCTCCTTTTCCTTCTTTTCTTTCTTTAAAAAATAAAGAGTTAAATTTTTAGATATTAATAATAATAAAAACTACTAATATGTTATATTGTAAAAGTCTTTTTTTATCAGCATATATAGGTTTCATTCAAAAATAAAATTGAGAAGAAAATATCTTTTAACTAATACAGTTTACACATGAAACAAATAAATTGGTTTTGAAATAAAAGTCATTTTTTTCTTAAATGCACTTTCCCCTTAGATAGCGTAGGAAAAAGGAACTTTGACATATTGAAAAAGATAAAAAAAAAAAAAAAAAAAAAGTGTTTGTTCAGTGGGAGGAAGGCCATACCACCATCCAACAGCAGTCTTATTATCATAATAACTTTCAGTTGTGAGTTTCATCACTTTCTATTTTCTTGTGTTATTATGGCTTTTTGGTTGTTAGTTTCTTAATTGGAAGAGTACAAAGTACTTGCGTTTGTAGTCTGTAGAACATATATTACAAGTTAGACACGAAGTTTATGATTCTTATTATGGTTGTATTTATGGCGTACGTAGTTTCTTTGCTTTCTGTTTTCTCTTGCTTTTCGGGCTTGCCTTTCTTTTTTGTTTGTTTCTAATCACACTCTTTCTTCACGGGTGCTTCCTTTTTCTTCCATATATTTTCCTTTTCTTTTGAAAATTATTATTACTTACTACTTACTATAGTAGTAGTATTTATACATGTACATGACATAATTCAATCGTATGTATACTGACTAAATGGTCCATTAAGGAACCTCCACCTCACCCCAAAAAAAAAAAAAAATCCTTTTCAAAATGAGTATTTTCCTGCATATCTTCTACCCAATCAAACAGTTATAGGAGATTTAATATTTATTCATACTACTGAATTCACGATATTATCACAAAAATTTATATCTAAACTGGATCTCATTCTGTAGGATTTAAGTTTTCTATACACTGATAGTATATATGATTTTTGACATGATAAGTGTAGTTTAACCCGTTATGACTAGTTAGTTATTAGTTAAAGTTTATCATTAAAATTTACTTGAATTATTTTAATTATATATTTTGTACTATCATCGCATAACCTAAACTCTATTCTTGAATCTTGCTTAATGTGCGGCAAGCAAGCCAATGTGAAAAGAAAGAATGGAATAATATATCATGGCTCTGTGCATTGCATGGATCCCAGGGGCCTCACAATTTTGAAATTGGCACACATGTTGATTGACGGAAGGAAAACGCCTTTGTTTGAGTCTACGGCTAATCCCAATGGAAATTGTAGGCTCATCCATTTTTAGAAAAATCGACATGACGAATCATAAACGTACGTACTTTACCCATTATGCCTCAAATTTCAATCCATCTCCTTTCCCTTTTCGTTCCGTGTCAATAAGAGTTTTCAAATTTCAATCATGTCAATACAAATTAACTATAGAAAAGAAAAAGTTGTTTAAACAATATTTAGTTCAAGTTCGAAAATAAATGCTTGAAATGCCTATCGGCAGTAACGAAGCTAGGAATTTCTCCGAGAGTGTTCAACGTGAAAGAAGTAAAAAAGTTATTCGATAAAGATTATTCAGTAAATGTTATATACCTCTAAAATCTAATATTATTTTATTTATGTACGCTATGTAAATTTTCGACGAAGGGTGAACTATTGACCCTCTTTTACACACTAAGTTCGCCCATGCTTGTGGGAAACAGGAGGTGCTCAATTGAATAATCAAGGAGTGCACATATTGACAGATATCGTTGCTATTAAACAAAAATGTTGGAAGTTTAAACAAGGTAATCATGTTCTTCTATTTTATTTTATTTTCTTCTTCTTTTTCTTTTTTATGTATAGAGTCGAAGGTCTATCAAAAACAATCTTTTTTTATTTTTAAAAATAGGGGTAAGATGTGCATATATTTTATTTTTCCCATATTACATTTGTGAGAATACACATAGTATATTGTTATTATTGTAGTATAAAGGTGAATTTCTTATTTTTATTTTTGGGATAGGACCTGTATGGGTCAAAATCTATCTTTAGAATATTTAAGCCAAGATAGTACTAGGAGAAGAGTTCTCAAGTCGTCGTTTGTTGAAATGACCTAAGAAGCGGCGAAGTCTATGGTCAAAGAGGCAACAAGGGCCGAAATCGAGGCGTCAACAAGGATCGAGGCCGAGGTCGAGTATTTTTGACAGAGTTATAACGGCTAGTTTCAAGATAGAATATTAAAGAGAATATTCACTAGAATATTCTCTGCACTTGTACTATTAGGGTTTCTTAGGAGCATGTTCCCGATAAACAGAAAAAGACACAATGATAGGGGACACGTGATATTTATTTGTAAAAATACACTTTGACTTGAGAAAGAGGATCCGATCTCATTGCTAAGATACAAACAACATCTTTTCGCCGAGATTCTTGTCAATATTTTTCCACTAGATCCGAGAATAACTCAAATATTCAAGGGGTTGTCCATCATTCATCATTGTCAGAAAGAACATTCACTTATTCCATCCTTCTTGGGTGACTCATTCATTCTATTTACTTAAATTTCATTTATTTTTATTCATTGATATTGAATGATATATTATTGCCTTTGATTTCTTGGGATATTTATTGCATGTTACCGCTATTGTCCGACTATATCTACATAGTGTTTGTTGCTTTTTCAAGAACTCCATCTTAGGGATATAATTGTTAGCTAAAATTAATCCTCATTTATATAAATTTAATTATTTGAACCGAAGATCTATATATTTGGTCAAACAATTTGGCGCTGTCTGTGGAGATTTCCTAGTTAAATTTTTAGTTTCTTCCAGATTTACAATTAACGCAAGTCACAAACATCAAAAAATCCCAAGATTTCTTTCTTTGTGTAAACAAAACCCTACATGGCAGGTAACCAAGGAGACAGGGCAAAAATAACAAGTGACTACCCAACCAACCTTATGAATATCATCAACGAAAGCTGCAAAATAGTATGCGAAGACACGATGCCCAACGCATCCCCTAGGCGATAGAGGTCATCACCCCCGCACTGCAGCATAACAAAACCCAACGAAAAAGGGGCCTTCGTGTATACAAAAGAGGGGACGCCCCCAGCTGTGAAAATACTCCTCGAGGAATGGCTGACCGACACGCTAGCAAGCATCCTCAACAAAACCCGCTCCAGGCGTGACTCCAGAAACCGCAAAGGCCTGCACGATACACCGAACAGACGAGCAGTGAAACTAACACCTCCCTCCAACAATAGGTATAACTCATAACGTTACAGATAGTATAGGTCACAACGTCCTTGCTGCCATTCTAAAGAGGATGGAAGAAATAGAGAATAGGAACAAGACAGCCGGGGACCAGATGAAAGAACACCAAGAACAAGTTGACAAGATACGGGACACTCCTAAGCTGCTGCAAAAAAGGGGACGCGGCAGATTCGTAGAGCATTTGTACAGCGATAATGCAGCCCCGCATGCCATACCAAAGACCTTTAAAATATCGCCCTACCTCAGGATATACGACGGATCGATCGATCCTGAAAATCATGTGACTCACTACGTCACCGCCGTGAAAGGAAACTACCTCACCAAGGAACACGTGTCCTCCACTTTGCTGAAGAAGTTAGGCGAAACCCTCATGGGAGAGGCATTAACATGGTATTCGCAGCTACCGGCCCGCTCTATAGAAACTTTCGAAGAAATGGCCGATAAGTTCATAATCGTTCATCCCAGAGCCAAGAAGGCTGAGGCGAGAGTAAATGACATATTTTATATTAAGCCGTCCTTGGGAGAGGGACTAAGGGACTTCCTCGCCCGGTTCAACAGAGTAAGAATGACTCTGCCAAACGAATCCAAAGGGATGGTTGTCGCAGCTTTTTAGAACGGGCTGAGTAGAGAAGGTTCAAGAGCAACTAGAAAACTGTTGAGCTGATTGGTGAAGTATCCTCCAACCACTTGGGATGAAATCCACAATGCTTATTGTGCCGAGGTCCGAGAAGATGAGAATGATCTCAACGGACCAACTCATTGGCTAACCTCGGTACAAGCCGATTCCAGAAAAGAACTAAGAGACAGTACCAGAAGAGATCACCCGATTCTGCGACCTAACAGGGAACAACACCAACCATAAGTCAGAGCGGCCGCCACACTTTCCCTTCACTATGAAGAAGGCCCAAGCAGACCAAAGACAGGGACTCATCGAAACGAAAGAGGTATGCCTCCTTAATTATCTGCTCATAATTTTTTTGTGTCCCCGACAGAACCAGTCTACGCTCTTGAGAAACTCAGAACAAAAGTGAAGTGTCCGCCAAAGATGAAATCAGATCCGAAAACCAGAAAATTCGACACTCTCTCTGAGTTCCACCAGGAACACGGGCACAAAATAGAATATTGCATCGCCCTCAGACAGGAAGTCGTAATCATATTACGGCAAGGGCACCTCAAAGAATTTTTAAGCGATAAGGGAAGGACCAACTTCTCCAGAGGAAGTGAACATCAAGGCCCGCCAAAGCCGTCATCTCCAGCTTATACCATCAACGTGATCATCGGAGGGAACGACGACCCCTCTATCAACAACGTGAAGTTCACCACCACTCACAAGCTCAAGCGGTATATCACCTGTGAACGGTACAACATACTCGAAGAAAGTATCATCTTCGACGAGTCGGATGCTGACTGTTTGACTTTCCCTCATAATGATGCCCTCATCATTACTTTACGCATATTAGATACTGATGTCAAACATATCAGGGTGGACGATGGAAGCGGTGCATGCATTATCCATCCCCGAGTCCTTACCCAAATGAGGTTTGAGGATAAGATAGTGTCGTCGCTGCATCAAGCTGACCGGTTTTAATAATGCAGTTGGGCGAACATCCAGGGAAATTACACTCCCCGTCTTAGCCGGCAACATGACTCTAGAACGACATTCCACATCATAGACTAGGACATTGCGTACAATGCCATAGTGGGACGACCATGGATACACCCCATGAGAGCCATCCCATCCAGCCTATACCAAGTAATTAAGTTCCCGACACCATCGGGGATATTCAGCATACGCGGAGAACAGTGCACGTCCTAGGAATGCTACCGCATTGCCTTGGATAGCACGACCATCCAACAGAAAAAAGACAAAGAAAAAGAGGCATAGCAATCAACAGGGTCGAGGTTGAAGTAAGAAGAAATCGGGGATGTCATCATGGATCCCGACATGATCGAGACTGCAGGTTCGATCATAGAAGACCTCGACCCCATTTAATTGGACCTCAACGGTCATAGCAAGAAGTCATATATCGGCTATAAACTTCAGGAACTAGGTAAATTCAGTCAATTCTTAATAGCTAATGCAAATTTGTTTGCTTCCAGCCATGTAGATATGTCGAGCATCCCGAAGGAAATCGCCACACACAAGTTAAGCGTCGACCCATTCCACCCCTCCCCCCGATAAGGCAAGTCACAAGTAAATTTTACTCTGCCATCAATGATGTAGCCCGCGAAGAGGTGGAAAAACTGTTAGAAAATGACTCCATCAGGGAGTCAAAGTACCCCTAGTGGATTGCCAACGTAGTAATAGTCAAAAAGAAAAATGGGAAATGGCGAGTTTGCGTAGATTTCACAGACTTGAACAAAGCATGTCCGAATGATTCGTTCCCATGTACGATTCCTTTTGGTTTTAACTGACTATTTCTCTAAATAAGTGGAAGCAGGAGCATTCGCCCAAATACGGGAACATGAGGTAATCACCTTTATATGGAGAAACATCATATGCCGATTTGGCCTACCCAAGAAAACCAGTTGTGACAACGGACCCTAGTTCACAGGAAATAAAATCGCCGAATTCTTCGAGAAATGGCATATCAAGAGGAAACTCTAAACTCTATACCATCCAGCAGGTAACGGCCAAGCAGAATCCTCCAGTAAGTCTATACTAAGCATCATGAAGAAAAATCTTGAAGACGCCAAGGGACCGTGGCCGGAAGTGCTACCAGAAGTATTATGGGCCTATCGAACAACTTCGAAGACGAGCACAGGAGAGACACCCTACTCTTTGATCTATGGCACTGAGGTAGTAATACCGATCGAGGTCGAATAACCCAGTCTAAGGTACTCCCATGAAAACGACATGAGTAACGATGAAAGTAGAAGGCAGGAACTCGACGAAATTGATGAATGAAGAGACATGCCTACATAAGAATGGTTGCCCAAAAATAACAAGCACAATGTTGTTACAACAAGAAAGAAAAGGTTTGGACGCTTAAAGTCGGGGACTACGTACTAAAAGCCAAAATCAAGCGAGCAAAGATCCCCGAGAAGGCAAGCTGGGAACAAACTGGAATGGTCCATACAAAATCACACCCAAGGCGAACAAGGGTTCAATCCAACTAGAGACAATAGAAGGAAAGCTACTACAAACAACTGGAATATCAGCTACCTCAAATACTTCAACTTCTGAGAGAAAAAGCATCCCCCAAGTTGTACTATTTTTTCCCTCACTTGAGTTTTCTCCCATTTGGATTTTCTCAAGGAGGTTTTTAACAAGGTGGCGGAGGGAACACTTTGAATTGAAGTACGCGAAGGTAGAGTCGTGGTTACTATTTCATTGCTCGATCTCTCAATACTCTCCAGGTCCACCAATGAAGAGACTAAATAGAATGAGACTGGGTCTGGAACGCCGTCCAACACCCAAAAATCTATAAATTTCTCCAAGTATGTAACCATAGCAACAATATCAAAGCAATAAGAAACTTACGCTTATCAGCACACCTTTTTCGTGTTAAGGTTATGTTCGACTAAGCTCTAACAAACACCTACGGGCCCTCAATTGCGATTAAATGAAAGGTTATGTTCGACCAAGCTCGAATAAACACCTACCGGCCCTCGACAACGATTTAGCGAAAGGTTACATTCTACCCAGCTCGAACAAATACCTATCGTTCCTCGACCGTGATCTAACAAAAGGTTATGTTCGATTACGATCAAACAAATACCTACCAACCCTTGGCCACGATCTAACGAAAGGTTATGTTCGACCAAGCTCGAACAAACACCTGCTAGCCCTTGGCCGTGATTTAACGAAAGGTTATGTTCGACCTAGCTCGAACAAATGCCTACCGGCCTTCGGCCGCGATCTAATGAAAGGTTATGTTCGATTACAATCAAACAAACACCCACTGACCCTCGGCCACGATTTAATGGAAGATTATATTCGACCGCGCTCGAACAAACACCTATTGTCCCTCGGCCACATCCCAACAAAGAAGCAATAATATAAACAAGTAGAGAAAATAAGCCACATGATGAGAAAAAGATGCAAGGAACAACTTTAATATTTCATATACTTAAAATTGTTTGCAATAGGCTCGTGAAGACGTCGTAATATTGTTGTTAGCTAAGATTAACCCTCTTTATATAAATTTTAATATTTGAACAGAATTCTATGTTTTTGGTCAAACAGGACCCTCTTGAAATTCTTGGATTGGCGTACACTTCTCCACCCCTTAAAAAACATGTGTAAATATAATACCCCATTATTTGTCAAAAGTTGTATTATAGATGACATTGATGCGAGATACGAATTGATGAAAATCGAGATATGCAAAGAAACACTCAATCATTAGAATCAATGTGTGGACGACAAAATCATAGCACAGTAGACTAGGTTTCCAATCACTACTGTTGGGTGGAAAATTAACAAGCCAAAACAAACATGCTTAAAAACAAAAATGTTAACCCCCTTTTTTAATAACGCAATTAACGACTAAAACACATTGGTTAATTAATTACAAATAAACTATTGGATCAACCATGTTTCCTGTTCTCCACTAGGGATGACTTTTGTTTTGAGAACAAACATATCCTATTGCAATAGTAAACAACAATTATTCAGTGGACGTGAGAAGGAAGCTAGATTGACTTTCAAGGATAAAGCGAAAGAATTAATTATTGCTACTCGATCTTTTTCTTTAAAATTTGAACAGTCTATATATATATATATATATATATATATATATATATATATATATATATATATATATATATATATATATATATATATATATATATANATACACACACATTTACTCAAGCGGAGTGTACAATAAATATGCTAGTCAGGTGGCTATTACAAGCTGCTATATTAGTTCTACCCATAGTACTAGTACTAGTGCTTAGTGCTAAGTTACATTGAGGAAACACAACACCATTTGTGATGGGCATGTTGTTTGCAAAAAGAGTTCGTTTATGCTGTGCTAGTCGCCTGTCATCTTCAAATACTTGGTGCACAAAATTTGGAGCTTGATCAAAAATTGTAGGTACTAAGTTGTTAGCCAAATATTTCCCTGCCTTTGCCAAGTTATCTGCCACCCTATTTTGTTCCCTGTATGCATGTTGGATGACAGGATTACCTAGTTGGTCTAGGAGGTACCTGCAATCAACTAATATGTTTTCATGTGAGATGTTGCCTATTGCGAGCATATCAATGATTTCCTTTGCATCAACCTCCACTACAAGTGGAGTTAAGTTATAAAGCTTTGCTAATTTTAGCCCATGCAGCAGTGCATGCAGTTCCGCTGACAGTGATGTGTTTCTTGGGACTATCCCTGAGAAACCCTTTATCCATGCAACGTCTGAGTTTCTGAACACTCCCCCAATTCCATCCCCTATAGTGGTGTGAGCTCCATCCGTGTTTAGCTTGAAGAAGTTTCCACTTGGTGAAATCCAGTATAGTTTTGTAGCCCGCTTCTTCTTAATTTTGAATGAGTAAGAAGATAAGTAAGCAAACTCAGTCGCTATTTGTGTTGTGAATGACAAATTGACATTTTCCTTTGTGGAGTTGAAGTTTTTTTTACTTCTAGTTAACCAAATATTCCATACGCATAGAGGGAGGTAAGTTTTTGCCGCTATATTGAAGGGTATAGATAATTCTTTGTGTTGGATTAATTTAGGTAGCCATACTGTATGTCCTAATTGTAAATGAACAGTTGGTATTAGATGTATAAGGCCTAATTCCTGCCAGTAACTGATTGCGTTTTGAAAAGTGAAGAATATATGTTCCATGATTTCCTCACCCTGATGACAGTAAGCACACAAAGGATCTTGAATTAAGTTAATGATGTTAAGGAATTTTCTTGTAGGAAGTCGTTGGTGATATAGAAGCCAGATAAATGTTTTAATTTTTGGTTGTAGCGGCAGCTTCCAAATCCATGTATAGTCTTTACCCGTGCATTATTGTTGTGAAATGATGTTACAAGAGTTATAGAGAGACTGTGTAGAGAAGTTACCCTTAGGAGTTAAACCCCAGTAGATGTTATCAGTGGAGTTGGTGAGTGTAGCAATGTATATTGCAGTAATGTCTGCTTTTACGTTTGGTGGTAAGACAAATGAGATGCTGTCCCAATTCTAACCCGTGTCACTTAATAGGTCGCAGATCTTTAGCTCATTATGACCCGATGGTAGTGGTCCATGTATTAAGTTACGCAGTGTTGTTCCAAGTTTGATCCATGGATCGTTCCAAAACCTGATATTTTTCCCATTCCCAATTTTCCACCTAATTTCTTTCTGAAAAAATTGCCAGCCTTGTATAATGTTTTTTCATATCCTTGAGTGATAGTTTCTATTAGAGTTGAGATACTTGTTAATAAGAAGACGGGCCCATATTGAATTAGGAGCCTTAAAAGCTCTTCAAGAAAGATTAGCATGAAGCACATTATTCTTGAGGGCTAGTTTTTGTATGCCTAGTCCCCCTTCTTTTTTAGGTGAAGTAATGACATTCCAATTTATCATATGTAACTTTTTCCTTTCACTAGTACTTCCCTAAAGGAAGTTTCTCTCATACCTTTCCAGTTTTTTAATAACATTAGTAGAAATTTTTATGTATTGCATAATATGGTTAGGTAAATTATTCAAGGTGAATTTTATCAGAGTAGTCCTGCCTGCTAGTGTAAGAAATTTGGTTTTTCATCTAGCTAGACGATTTTTAAAATTATCTAGTAGGCATTGAAAGTCAGATTGTTTTGGCTTTCCTTGAAAAATAGGAAACCAAACGTAGTTCCCTCTTTCATACTGAACGAGTTAGTAATGTAGGATTTGTCACAAACAGCACAATTTTGTGAGAAAATTTTTAGATTTCTCAAAATTAATTTTTTTGCCCCGAGTGATAAGTGAAATAATTTAGAACATCAATAATAGCATGACAACTTTTAGTGGTGATCTTAGAGAACAAGATAATATCATCAGCAAAGAAGAGATGAGATATATCTGGTCCATGTTGTGATATACGTATTGGTTGCCATTGTAGGTAGTCCACAGCCTTGGAAATACAACGTGAAAACATTTCCACACAGATAATAAAGAGGTAGGGTGATAAAGGATCCCCCTGCCTAATTCCTCTAGAGGGTCGGAAGTATTGTGTCCTTTTTCTATTAATTAGTATGGAAATCTTGGGTGTTGATACACAGGACATGAGTAAATCAATCATATGACTTGGAATATTAAAAAATATAAGAGATTGTTTAATAAAGGACCATTCAAGTCTGTCAAATGTCTTTTTGAGGTCTAATTTAAGAGCATTGACGATGTTTTACCTTTCATCTTGGCATAGTAATTTAAAATTTCCTGCACAATAATAGCATTATCCGAAGCTCTTTTTCCTTTTTGAAAGCTAGTTTGTGTGGGACTTGCTATTTTACCAATAATGGGCTTGAGGCGATTGACTAATACCTTAGTGATTAGTTTTTGTACATTATTCAAAGACTAATGGGACGACATTGTTGTATGGATATTTGGTGTTTTGTTTTGGAATTAGACAAATAAGTGTTTGATTAATATCAGGAGGTATAAATCCTAAGTGAAAGATTTCCTTACAGAAATTAATAAATATTCCTCCTACTTCATTCCAAAAACGTTGGTAGAAATAAGGGTGAAGTCCATCAGGTCCCGGTGCTTTATAAGTCTTAAAACTATTCAAAGCCAATGTAATTTCATCATCTTGTAAAGGAATGACGAGGCTCTGCCTATCATTATCATTTAGAAAGATGGTCATTGATCACGCTCAACTATGTCTTCTATGAAGACTAAACGGGCATTGCAAATATAAATCTGGGGTATTAAGCCCAAAGTCGATCCCAGGAAGAATTGAACGTATCAATTGAGTTTATTAAATACTAACTGGTGTTTAATCAAATTTCTCAAGACTTTTGAATATCAAGTTGTGTTGTTTAACTAATTC
>ML375707.1:0-55148 GCA_005239525.1 Nicotiana knightiana
TATATATATATGAAATCAACATGACTTAAAAGCCAACTTTAGTAAAATCCTTTGAAAATGTGTTTTCCAACAATTTCAGAAATAGAAATAACCGAAGGATTTAGTGTAAAAATGAAATAGATCATAAGTATCCCCTCGGGCAGAAACATGAATCATAAATCGTCCCTCGGGTAGAACATCACTTAGCATACCTCACAGCCGCTCAGTATCATCCCCTCGAGCAACCTCACTGTGACTCATGCCTCCTAGGCACTCGTCACTCGTACTCAGTAGGTACCTGCGCTCACTAGGGGTGTGTACATACTCTGGAGGGGCTACTTCAGCCCAAGAGCTAATATCAAGCCACCTCGTGGCGTATCATATCCTCACAATCAGGCCCTCGTCTTCACTTAGTCAAAACCTCTCAAAGCCCCTCGGGCTTATCAGTAAAATGGGGTACTCGACCCAAAAGCATTATTTTATATCTCAAAATAGTGTAAATAAGGCTGAGTTTCAAAATAAATTAGACATAACATGACTGAGTGTAAATCATAATCAACAGTGAGGAAATAACAGTAAAAAAATCCCCCAAGGGGTCTAAATAAGTCGGCACGAGGCCCCAAACACGGCTTATAGCCCAAATATAGCAATAGTTTTTAGAACACAATTTAATATATGATTTAGAGTAAAATACGCAACTCAATAGTTGTCGCGGAGAGGACCAAGTCCAATCCAAATATTAGTGCACGCCACATACTCGTCATCCGACATGTGCGCCATTCTAAAAATAGTGAGAAATACTAAGTTCGGGGTTTCATACCATCAGGACAAGATTTATAGCCATTACTTACTTCTACTGGGCCACAATACTAATCTGCGATGCTTTTGCCCCTCAAATAGGCTCCCGATTTCTCCGAATCTAACCAAAACCAGATTAACATCATCAAAAAATGCTAAAGGAACAAAACCCAATCGAAAACTATCAGTTTAGACATAATTCTCGAAATTTAGCCAAACCCGAGCCCCGATCCCACATCTCAGAATTCGAAACCGTGGAGTGCCAGCGAAGCCGTGGAGTGGATTATGTTCGGGACCAAGCCAGAGTGGGTGACTCTCAACAACGGTCCTAGTAAATTTCAAAGGTTAGAATGTGGTGTTTAAGGGTTTCAAGCCCACAGTATGGTTAAGAATCAAGCTTTTGCAGCGGAATTCTGAGAAAAAGGAAATGGTTGAAGTGTTCTATGTTATCTACGACATGCAGGATGAGTATGCCAGTAGAATATGTGAATATGCGTGCAAAGAGAGCATGAAACGGTTCATGGGCTTGGAGACAAGGTTGTCTCGTGCAATGAAATCACTTGAAGATGAGTGAGAATTGGATTAAGGCATAAGATGGGTCGTGTTATATGAGCTTATGGAAGGTTTAATTGAATCTCATTGCGGTATTGTGGCGGTGTTAGCGTATGGGCATTGTGAGTTATTGTTCATCTTGACCTATGGCTTGAGCCAAATGGGGGAGTCTGTTGTTGATAGGCTAAACGCGCGGCTAAGTGTCGTATCGTCTTCAGTTTGGGGTATTTGGGTGAATCAGTTATGTCTGGCAGAGGTGGAGTTTGAGAATGACGCGAGTAATGGAGATTTGGAAAACTGTAGGGGGATCCCGGAAGGATTATGGTGGCATAGGCTATTACCTAAAGATTTGCATGTTTTGTGATTATGAGAATTCACTCGTGTGTCGTTATGTTTCTCTTAAATTGAGTTAAGTAAAAAGGTTTCTATGTGATAAAGTGTTCGCCCTAATAGTGGTTCCGGAGTTATGATGGAATTATTGTGTTATTTCATATTGGCATGTTAGGTGCAGTGAGCAATATGGAGTTTGAGGTAAGGATCAAGGTTGCGGTTCGGTGTTGACAAGGATGTCACGATCTCGGATGAGAAAGGAAAGGTATTTGGATGTTTAGAGTAAGGAGGTACCGTCTTCAGCATCACCTGAGATCGGTGGTAGTGTAAGAGGCTTTGCGTTTTGGTTGCAGGTTTCATAGTTGGCTTTACAGCATTAGTATGATCGGTGGTGTGGATGTGTAGACTTGTTACCTTGTGTGGAAGGTCGTGGGAGCGTGACCACGGGAAGATCATATGAGTGTAACATGTAGTCACTTAATTGATTGAAGTTTCAGACCAAGTATAAAGAAATACTGACCAAGTATATGATCGGCTCGAAGGTTGTGATTGGATTTAAATATGATTATGGGCTCCATGTGAATCAGAGGTGTTCGTTTTAGTATGGTGCTTCTCATGGAGAGGTATTAGAACATCA
The DNA here is from genome assembly GCA_005239525.1 of Nicotiana knightiana. Lineage (NCBI taxonomy): Eukaryota > Viridiplantae > Streptophyta > Magnoliopsida > Solanales > Solanaceae > Nicotiana > Nicotiana knightiana. The sequence continues at coordinate 2,297 of ML375707.1, forward strand.
GATGTTGTTCCATCTTCGTTCATTTCAGGTAATATTCTATTGTGCCGTGTGAGTTATGAAGGCGGCTTGATAATTTCTTACGTGTTGAGATTCCACGTAGTGATGATGATGTGTGAGCAGGATAGCTCTTGAGATTCAGAGTATATATATCGCACTTAGTTGTGCTTGAGTTTTGTAGCATATAGCTATATCAGTCTCCCCAGGATGGTATTATGCACTTTAGCGTGCTTGTGACCAATATTCGATATTTTGTGGTAATGAGCAATTTAGCTCGGTATGTATCTCCTTACGTGAATTTTATGTGTGGATCGGGTGGCACGCCGCCACGGTTATGTTATTTGGATCAGGTGGCACGCCGCCATGGTTATGTTATTTGGATCGGGTGGCACACTGCCACGGGCATGTTATCTGGATCGGGTGGCATGCCGCCACGGTTATGTTATTTGGATCAGGTGGCATGCCGTCACGGGCATGTTATTTGGATCGGGTTGCGTGCCACAATAGTGTGATGTTGAGTACGGTTCCCTATATTTATTTTTCTTGTGTTTTACTTCCTATTTTCTGAGAAAAGTTCATATTAGATGTGTGAGTCAAGTACTCCCTTCCTGAGTCATTTCCTTATGTATCATGTTCTAGTTGTGTCCTATTGGTGCATTGTGGCATCATGTGAGGCTGTTAGTCATGTCTGGAGGAACTTGTTGTCTGAGTAGTTCATACTGGGTGAGACGAGATTATTGGATCAGAGATCAGTGTGATAAGATTATGTGAACTATATTAAAGGAAAACTACCATTATTTGGTTCGTAATGAGGTGATGATTGTAGTCAAGAGGAGAGATTCAATGATTGGTTAACTCTACGGTTGGTCACGAATTTCTACACATCTCCTCCGTTGTAGTTGTATCGTAAGCGTTATATCAAGACTTATTCATATATGTCATGAGGTGCGTTGGGAGCATCAGATTCATGGAATTTTGGCTATTAAGATCAGGGAACGTCATTATGGTTAGATGATGAATTATGCGGTGGATGGTGCCAATTCAGCAAAGGTATGCAGTCATGTTCTGGTACGTCGTGTAGTGATTGATACAGTGTTCGTATATTGGAAGCGGGCCTAGCAGAGAATTTTGGATGTTGGAATTGAGCTCTAAGGCTAATTCTAGCTAAGTAAAACGGGATACCTCCAGATTTGTTGAGCAAATGTACTCAACTGAGTAGTGGTAGCACAGGTAGGTGCACAAGGTATTAAACAGTGATTTCAGATAACTCCAGAGCAGTTCTTAGCGCGTTCGAGGACGAATGTATGTTTAAGTGGTAGAGAATGTAACGACCCGACCGGTCATTTTGAGATCTAAAACGTCGTTTGGCGGTTTGAGGCCATAAGCAGCTTCATTTCAGGTATTATGACTTATAGGCATGGTCGGAACTGAATTTCGGGAAGTTCAGAGTTGATTTGAAAAGAAAATTCTCATTTCGGAAGCCTTAAGTTGGAAGAATTGACTAAGATTGGATTTTTGATTAAACAACCTCAGAATCAGGATTTGAAGGTTCCAGCAGGTTCGTATAATGATTTCGGACTTTGGCGTATGTTCGGAGCGGGTTTTGGATGACCCGGGAGCGTTCGGCGCATATTGTAGAAGTTAGCATCTTGGAAGAAATTTCATAAGTCTGGGTTGAAGTGCATTTCAGTGTTATTGATGTCCGTTTGGGATTCTGATTCTGGGAATAGCTTCGTATGGTGATTCTGGTGTTAGGAGAGTGATCAGAAGTGAATTCGGAGGTCCGTAGGTCATTTTGGAGTCATTTGGCTAAAGTTAGAAATTTGAAGGTTTTTAAGAAGTCCGACCGGAAGTGGAAATTTTGATATCACGGTCGGATTCCGATTCCAAAATTTGAAGCAGGTCCGTAATGTTGAATGTGACTTGTGTGCGAAATTTGGGGTCAATCTGACGTGATTTGATAGGTTTCGGCATCGAATGTAAAAGTTGGAAATTTCAAAGTTCATAAAGAATTGAGTTGCGGTCCATTGTTTCGATGTTATTTGATATGATTTGAGGCCTCGAGTAGGTCCGTATTATGTTTTGGAAAAGGTTGGTGTGATTGGACAGGGTCCCGGGGGCCTCAAGTGGATTCCGGGTGGTTAACAAATCGAATTTGGAGTTGAGGAAGGGTTGAATCATCTCGTGTCTGGTGCGACCGCACCTGCGCCAATATGGGCTGCAGGTGCGAAGCCGCAGGTGTGATTTTGGCGTCGCAGATGCAGAATTTGGCTGGGGGCGCAGGTGTGAGGTTATTTCCACACCTGCGAAGGCACAGATGCGGAAGAGGAAGCGCAGGTGCGGAGCCCGGCTGGGAAGGAGGAAGTCGCAGGTGCGAGGCTGGAGGCCGCAGGTGCGAGGCTGGAGGCCGCAGGTGCGGAGGTCGGGTCTAGGCAGTGTGTATTTTAAAACCGAGGTCTTGGCTTATTTGCACTTCATTTCTTTGATGGATGGGGATTTTGGAGTGGTATTTTCAGCATCTTCCATAAGGTAAGTGATTTCTTCCCATCTTGAGTTAAATACTTGGATTATGTATGGATTAGAGAAGAAAATTTATAGGAATTTGGGGTTTTGGTGGGAAGACCTAGAATTTGTATTTTTGGATTTTGACCGCGCATTTGGGCATGAAATTGAAAGAGAATTGTATATTTGAGTTCGTAAAGTTATGGGTAATCTTTATCTTCGAAAAATTTTGGAGTCCGGGCACGTGGGCCCGAGGGTGATTTTATTGACTTTCCGGGCAGAGTTGGGAATTTATATAAATTGAATTGTTATAAGTATTAGAGTGTATTTTCATTGGTTTGCCCATTATTTGGATAGTTTTGGGGCGTTGCACATCAATGTGAGTCATCGGAAGGGTTTGGAGGCCGGTTATGAATCTTCGGTGCGAGGTAAGTCTCCTTTCTAACCTTGTAAGAGGGAATTGTCCCCATAGGTGACATAATTAAATATGTGCTACTGTGTGTGGGGGCTACGTACGTACGAGGTGACGATAGTCCGTGCGTAGCTATTATTATGCTTATGTCTGGGTAGTCTAGAACCCAAAAGCATGTTTTATTTGCCGTACTTGTAACTTTACTAACGAATTTAAAAATGTTTAAACCTTATCGAACTTGACAAATGAATTTCTAGAAAAGATTTAAATACCATCTTTGTGACCATTAAAAGAGAAGTTTTCATTTTCTTGGGTAATTGTTTTCTCGATATAGTCGGGGTGGACCGTTTAAATGTGTATGCTTATTTGTGACCGCTTCGCAATTTATATTCCGCGAGCGGGGTTATTTCTTCCACTATTGTCATCGAAGCGAGCCGTACGCCACGGCAGGTTAATAGATGCATCTACGGTTCGTGTCGTTAGATCCTTCGACAGTGCACAGTTTATATTTACATTGGTTCGGGCCGTTTGACCCTCGGTATTTCCTGCGCATGATATTTGCTTGATACCATCTGTGATTTGAAATGTTTAATTGTCTTAAGATATGAGTGGTTAACTGAGATGATGGAAACTGGATTTATAGTTTATGGATGAAGTTGTCATTTCCTGCTGTTATATGTTATTTGATAGTAACATCTGTTTGACATCACACTTGATCATATTAATTTGACCTCTAGTAAGTGTCAAAGTCGACCTCTCGTCACTACCTCTTCGAGGTTAGGCAGGATACTTACTGGGTACACGTTGTTTTCGTAATCATGCTACACTTGTTGTGCATTTTGTTGCACAGGTACATGTATATCTAGTGGCCCCGCTTGGCATCGTGGCATGGTTGATATGGGGACTTGGGTGAGCTGCACCTCTCGAGACGACCCGCAGCCAGCAGAGTCTCCTTCAACGTATTGAGTTTTACTTTCTTTACCGTCATGTTTGTATTCTTGACAGTTATTGTATTTCATTTGGTTTTTCTTAGAAATTGCTCATGCACTTGTGACACCGGGTTCTGGGATGTATTTGTTAATTGAGGTGTTAAAACCTTGTGATTCACTCAATAAATTTTTTATCGATTTTCATATAATGAAATGAAAAATAACGATTTCAAAATAATAAAATAGGAACTTAATTGACTAATGAGTGTTGGCTTGCCTGATTATGGTGTCCGGCGCCATCACGACCTTAATGGATTTATGGGTCGTGACAAAAGGGGAGAAGAAATGAGATAAAACTAAAACTTAATTCCTTGATTAGCACCAAAAACTATTTCAAACACTATTAATTGCAATCTCCGACAACAGCGCCAAAATTTGACGAGCGCAAAACACACACTTAAATATACTCCCTAGTTGAATATAATATAATATAATATCGTATCTACATAGATTGGAGTTAAACAATATTATCATAATATTTAGCTAGATTACTATCCAAGATGATCAACAATTTAGAGTTTTGTGATTAATACTAAAATTTACAGTGAATTTACAGCTGATTGACTAATGACAATCGACGCAAGTACTGAGTAACGAAAGATATCAATGGGTGAAAATAGGGGTTGATAGGATAGGTGCAAGACAAATGATTGAGATCTAACTCTAGATGATTCACTTCTAATGTTCAAGTGAGTCTCTTGAATCCACTCAATTATTAGTTCAAACGTTTAATAGAAACTCCTCTCTCGGTTAAGTCTCAACCTCAAAAGATGAACTAAGTTAAGCTCAGTGAAGATATGCAAGAATTCGTAGTAGATTGGTCTTTAGGAGAACCTCTCACAATTATCCTCCTAACTATGTTTAAACAATAATTCAACTAGCCTCTTTTGATTACAAAGGAGAATTAATGAACTCAACCAACAAAATATTGAAAAGATATCACAAGTTATGCCTCTCTCGATTACATGAATAAGTGAATATAGATGCAACAGTTAAAATATCCAAAATAATTCAATACATAAAAACTAGAGTTATAATCCACAAATAAATATCAATACACCAATTCCATCAAAACGTAAAGAGGATTACTCCGTGGATATGGAGTAATTCATCGCAAATAAGTTTAAGTTAGAGGAAAATATAAAATGATCCAAACTCGTATTTTGAGTGAGGATTGAATGATGAAATCCTTGTGCTTTTGCTTCTCCACCTCCTACTTAGCTTCGTTAGGTCTTAGATGTGTCAAAAGTTCATAAATAACATTTTTCCATGTATTTATACCAAGTAGGATCGGGCCCACGAAATCACCTCTCCTAGCCGAAACAGGATTTTCACTCTGTAAAAATTCCACGGGCGCGCGCCGCGCATCACATTAGTGAGGATTTCTAGAAACTTGGACAATTCCACTTTGTTGTCGTTTCCTACTACCCCGTCGCACTACGCGACGCACAATCCATGGCACTAGTATATTACTTCTACTATCTTACGATATTTCTTTGAACATTTTAAATCCAAAGCTCATACCTTTGTGCTTCTTGCCTGACTTTCACTTATATCGTTTCTTTTCCAATTATTTTTGTTTTGTCATCCAATATTGACTTATGTCTTTTGCCTGGTGTATTTTTCCATTAGTACCCTATCAGTTACGTTAGCTTGCAGGTGCTAAGAACTATTTTATCCCCTTTGTTATATTATCCTTCTAATTTTTATATGCATATATAGAGAGAAGCTCCAACATCTCTCTAAACATTCCCTTTTCCTTTGATTTTCCCAACTTTCAGCCAACGGTCATATAACAGTCAAAATTAGGGGAAAATGTGGCCAATCTTCACCGTCGAGATAGTTCTCGCACTGTCTCCCGCTCCTCCGGACTCAATCAATAGATAAAATAGTGCCTTTCCTCCATTAATTCCTTCATCCCCTGCTATATTCCATCCTAATCAAGCTACTACCCAAACTTTTTCACCTCAAATTGAAGTTCCTTCGGTCATTGGAAATACTCTAGCAGGAGATAAATCCTATCATTATGTTACAGCACTTGGAGTTTCCAGCACCAATGGCAACACAACAAAGAAAAAAATTCAACTCAAACATCGGTCATACAAGATTGTCGAAGGAAAACTAGTGGTGAGTTTCACAAAGGAAGAACACGATTAGTTGGCTGAAACTTGTCGCCTCCTCTCATAATTGGTGGTATGCAAATGAAATTGCAAAAATGGACTGCAGATTTTAAACCTGGAGTCGAAACTACTATGGCTCCAGTATGGATTAATCTTCCTGATTTGAGATGGCATTTTATTGAATGGGCTGCTCTTTGCCAAATTATCGAGCCCATTGGAATCTCTATCATTTGTGATAAAGCTACTCTATAAAAAACAAGGACTACAGCGGCTAAAATTAAGATTGAAATTGATATTACCAAACTTCTTTTAAAAAAAGGTTTTGATTGACATTCTCAATGAGGCAGGCCAAAAAGAAACTGTTGTTCAAAAGATAGAATATGAAACTATTCCGGAATATTGCTACCATTGCAAAATGTAGGATCATAGTGATCTAAAATGTGGTGTTCAACACCCTGAACTTAGGCAACCGGCTACAATCTCCGAAAATAAAGGTAATAAAGCACCCATTCTGGAGAACAAGATCATGGAAGTTAGTGGTGGAAATGTAAGTAATGAAATGGAAGTGGATAAAAGGGCTAACATCAGTGAAAGCAACAAAGAGAAAACAACATCCACTATGGAAATGGATAATAGAGATGAGGAGGAAGGTGGACCACTATGACAAATAGCAAAGGAAAAAAGAAAGGGAGGAACAATACCAATAAGGCTCAATCCATACAGGTGACGGAACACAACCAAAATACTTCAAAGAAGATACAAAGGGTATTAATGAAAGGAGTGTGTCCTCTTCAAAAGGTATTATCAATGAACCAAAGGAGTTGACTAAAGTGAAGGATCATAATGCGAGTACTTCCTTAGCGGAACAAACACCAAATCCTCCTAAGATAGTACCTCTTAAGTCTAAAGCTGAAAGAAACACTACTAGGAAGATCTAACGACCAAAAAAGATTTCTTTTTTTGGGAAAACTGGTCCCCCATATAAGAAGAACAAAAATCAACAGGGATTTGGAAATAGATAGAATAATGACAAATCCAATGATGAAGAAATTTGGAAATTAGAAACAGAGAAAATTCAACAATCAATGAAGAATGCCTATCGGGATCATAACTTGCAGGGGATAATTGGGACTACAAGACAACTAGAGGATCCGGATGGGAATCATATTTTGTTAGATTTTAGTGGAAGGATAAAGATGTAGCTATGGATAACATAGCAATAGAAACAAATTCACAAGATAAGGATAATTGAGTTGATGATTACTCCCACTTTGAAACAGATTCAGAGGAGGAGGTTAAAGAAACTCCATTCCTAAAAGAGCAAGCCTCATTATCAAATGGAGAGGCTAGCAAAACTGGCAAAAATACTATGGACGACATGGACATTGAGACAAAGAAGGTTTTAACTCAGGATCAAAAGTTGATTTTTGATGTGAAAAATCTCTCTTCAAGGGGATTATATGGTAATCAAAATACTTGGTCTAATTCCCAGAAGACTAAATTTACAAATAAGTCAAACAAAGTTCATTCTCCAATTATTTCTGATGATCAATACACTATCTTGGAATATTAGGAGTATAAGAACTTAAAGTGCTTTTGAGCGACTCAAAACTCTCAAGATTCAATATAATATATCTCTCATTTGTTTAAAAGAACCTAAGATGAAAGGGATAAAAATGAATCAATACATGAATCAACTTGATATGAATTACTGTTACTCTAATGTCAATAATAAAATTTGGATTTTTTGGTCCAAAGATTTAGATGTTAACATAGTTAATGATTAACTGATCAAATTATCTCTTGTAAGGTCCACTATATCATCTCTAACATAGAGTTTCACTTTTTCACGGTGTATGCTAAATGTAGATCCAATTTGAGAAAAGAATTATGGGCTAACTTGGTTAACTTTTCTTCTTCTCTTAAGGGACCATGGGCTAAAGGTGACTTTAATGTCATCTCTAATACTGAGGAAAAAATTGGAGGAAATCCTTATAGAATTGACAAAAGTTTAGATTTTTTAGAATGTTTGACAGAATGTGGTTTGCATGATACAGGTTTTCTGGGGAATATTTTTACATGGTGCAACAACAGAAGAGCTCCTGATATTGTTTGGAAGAGCTCTTGATGTGGTTAAAAGCACATGGGAAGAAGAATGCCAAGGCAATCCTTTATGGATCCTGCATCAAAAGCTGAAGAAGACGGCCTCGAGACTTAGTTCTTGATCTAGGGAGGTTTATGGAGATATCCATGAAGAATCTAAAAGATTGGAATTGGAAATCTCCAATCTTGAACTTCTTACCATAAATAATAACAGTGATGTTAATATAACCAACTTGAACAAAATTAGGGCAGAGTACATCAGATTCTCAAGATGTAGGATTCTATTTTAAGACAAAAAACTAGAGTTAAATGGCTAATTGATGGCGATTCTAACACTGCCTTCTTCCACATGTCATCAAAGATAAGAGAAGGATATTGAGAATTAACAAGATCCAGAATGAACTTTTTCAATGGTGGAAGGGACTAAGGAGGTCTCGGAAGCTACAGTGAGATATTTTCAGGGACTCTTCTCCCAAAAATATGAGCAGAATGATTTCTCTTATTTGAATATTATAGAACCTGCTATTTTAAATGATGTTAATCACAAGTTGATTATGTTGCCTACTGAGGAGGAATTGAAATCTTGTATCCTTTCAATGGATCCAAATAGTTCACCTGGCCCCGATGGCTTTACTGCAAAAAAATTTCAAACATGTTGGTCCATTGTTGCTTCTGATATTATTCGATCATTTATTTCTATTTTTTTGTGGAGAAGAACATCCTAGGTGGTTTACACATACATGCATAGTCATGCTTCCCAAAGTCCTCTCTACCTAACATTTTAATGACATAAGACCTATTAGCATGTGGAATGTTATTAGTAAACTCTTTGCTAAGTTACTTAAATCCAGATTGAGCATTATTTTACCTAATTTGATTAGCTGGAATCAAAGTGGCTTTATAAAAGGTAGAGCCGTTACAGAAAATATTTTACTTGCACAAGAAATCATTCAAGATATTGGAAAACCAAATAAGAAAGGAAATGTTGTTTTGATAAATGGATATGGCCAATGCATATGATAGGGTGTCATGGTCATATCTATGTATTCTTATGCGGAAACTTGGCTTTTGTGAGACTTGGATTGATATTATTTTTAGATATATCTCTAGTAACTGGTATTATTTACTTGTTAATGGCACTAGACAAGCTTTTTTCAAATCTGAAAGAGGTATAAGACAAGGAGATCCTATCTCTCCTTCTCTCTTTGTCATATGTATTGAATATCTTTCTTGAAAATTAAATATTATTACTTCTCTTGATGATTTTAAAGGTTTTCATATGAATAAGAATGGACCCTTAATTAATCATCTTTCCTTTGCAGATGATATCATTCTTTTTTCTAGTGGATGCAGGAAATCGTTGGTACTTTTGATGGAGGCAATTACTGGATATGAGAAAACCTAAGAACAATTGGTCAATAAGCAAAAATCATGTGTTATCCTTTCTCCCAACACACCACCATATGAGATCTCAAGGGTGGAAGGGATCACTCAGATGTAGCACAAAGTCCTGCCTATCAGATACTTGGGATGTCCGTTATATGTTGGGAGGAAAAGGATTTCCATATTCTCTGAAATGATAACCAAAGTTATAAACAGAATCTCAGGGTGGCATTCAAAATCTCTCCACTGGTGGTAGGGCAATATTTTTCACGCCACAAACCTAGGGAGGCATGACTGTCACCCGGTGCTAAGCTAGCCCGAGTGAACCACTTTATAAATCATGATCATTCGACCAAAACTAGAACATACATAGGTCGAATTGGCTGTACTCATTCTTTTTGTAACTATCATGGGCTAACATGGCCACAACTCATAATGTACAAGTGTAAGTGGGCGAACACTGTATCAATAAACTATAGTTCTTAAAACACGAATACATATGGGCCATCAAGGCCTCTGACATACTATACAAAATGAACCTCTGTCTACAAAGCCTTTATGATTATTTGACATCAAATGGGATAGGGTACCGGCCTAACAATAAGTCTGTAGCAAAACTCTAACACGATGACTTATAGACTCGGTTGCACTCCGAATGCGGTGGAGTCTTACCGATCCTTCGCTAAACGCTAACCTCGTCTACCATGAAGGCTCTGCAATCTAATTATCTATACCTGCAGGCATGAATGCAGCGTCCCCAACAAAAGGACGTCAGTACAAATAATGTACTGAGTATGTAAGGCAGAACTAAAACGTAACAATAAGTCAACATTAATTAAAGACATATAAGAATCAACCTGAACCTATGAAGTTCCACCGTATATGCATACTTATTCTTATATATATAATACTTCTCTTTGAATCTATTATCCATATTGTATGATGCATGACCTTCCAACTGATTAGTGATAACTGCCCGACCGGTCGTAGCGCGGTGGTAAATGTGGAACTGCCCAACCGCCCGTAGCTCGGTGGTAAATGCATGACTGCCCGATTAGCCGTTGCTCGGTGGTAAATGTCTAACTGCCCAACCGACCGTAGCTCGATGGTAAATATGTAACTGCCCAACCGGTTGTAGCTCGGTGGTGAATATGCATGACTGCCCAACCGGTTATAAATAATAATACATAACTGCCCAACCAGTGGTAACTGCCCGAACGGCCGTAGCACGATGGTAAATGCATGAAGATGCATGTACATGTATCACTATATTATAAACATTAACATCTCTATCATATACCTTATTAGGGACTTAGGGACATACTTAGACATGCTTGAGTATTATTTTACATGAATAAATAACATAAACATCCTTAACTGCTAAGAGTAGAAACACTTATGAATAGCATTACATTTACGTATCGTTACTTGGATCATGCCAAAAGAAGGAAGGATTAGTCGTAACATACCTGAGATGACTCTCTTGACAATTTCTCTAATACACGTCTTTTGCGAAAATGCGTAACGGCGGATCGAAGTAGGAAAAAGTCTGTATGATATTCTTGAGAAATATTGTGTCGTACTTCCTTAGAATTGCAAATCCCGTTGCTATTATGTAATATAATCCAATTCTAAGCTTAATCAATGAATTGTTTTGTGGAGTTCTACTATGAAGAAAAAATTTAAAAATGATAATATACTAACTCCTTGTAATGGTTACTCTTTAAGAAACTATACAAGTATATTATCTATTAAGTTCTCTACTTGCACTAACTAGAATTAACAAAATTAACAAAACAACACCACGTAAGAAACAATCAAGTATAGGTGGCACAAGCTCAATACATAGCAAACAACTAAACCAGTGAGTTGCATGAGTACTTACACGTGGATTGATGACCACATAATAATTATCTACCAATTAATCAATTATTCACATAATTAAGAATTATCTCAAACTACTTAAAATACTACTCACTTTTAAGACACTTTATAAACCTTACTATAATATACTTTACTATCATGGTCATGTGATACCATATAAAATCAATACATACACTATTATTTCATTAAAACATTCATGTAAAAATACATATATTTTCTCAAATTCTAATTTTTCTAATCTCATATAAAGAGTAAAAATCCTCGTACGCTTAATTCTTAAAATGGTAAAAAGATAACCTTCTTTTTTTGTGAGAAAATAATTTCTATCTTTATAATAAAAAAAATCTCATAAACTTTCTCATATTATGGGTATAATTTAAAGTATATTCGAAAGAAGTAATATTAATAACTATATGAAATCATATTTTTCAAATTTTTTTACAAAAATGTTTCACTCAAAATACCATATCAAATGTATATAACGGAATCAAGGTTGTTAAACTTACGAAGTCTTACAATAACATAGTCACAAATCCTCTATAATCTCATGAATGATCTTAATCCCTTCAAGCTCATATGGATTACTATGACTTATCTTAATATTAAAGTACGCGATGTAATAGTATTAATCAAACATGTGCTGATGCCATTACATATTCATCTTCTAGTCGCAATCCATCCCCCAAAAGGTGTTCTTAACTAGATAGAAAGAGTGCTGAACGGATTCTTTTGGGGAGTTCAGCAGAAAAGAAAAGATATCACTGGGTTTCGTGGGATAATCTTTATTTTCCGTATGAACAAGGAGGTACTAGTTTCAAAAAACTCCAGGACATTTGTAATGCGTTCACAACAAAACAATGGTGGAACTTTAGAACATGCTAGTCCTTGTGGAAGAGTTTTCTTATGGCCAAATATTGTCAAAGAATCCATCATTTAGTCAAACGATGGTATTCTGGCCAAGCAGATTGATGGATAAAGATTCCGTCTGCTAAATATCCAATTTGCAGACCAAGACAAAGTTTTGTCTTTCCAAGATATTTCATCACAAATTCTTTCTTAAGATATTCAATTGCCTTTTGGAGTTCTTCTGGAGTTCCAACAAGATTTATGTCATCAACATAAACAACAAGGATAACAAATTCTTATGACATCTTCATTATAAAATACATGGACAAATAACATCATTTACGTAACCTCTTTCAGCAAATATTCACTGAGGCGATTATACCACATGTACCCAAATTATTTTAAATGGTACAATGACCTTTGTAATCTGATCGAGTACATTTCTCGAGACTTTGAACTATATGCTTCATGCATTTTAAATCCTTAAGGGATATTCATATAGATTTAATCAAATGAGTCATATAGGTTATGACTTGCATTTAAATGGCATGACATCTTCAGGTGTCTGGACTACATGTCCGATCCTCACAATCCTTTACAATATTGTGCATTATTTTGTATCAAAGATATCGTCGACGATCATTTCATATCGGTTCCTAAACGACATAACTTGTTGAGATCTCATCACTTTCCTTATTTCATGTACCTGAACTTCTTCTGGAGTTTCATGAAATGTTATGTCGTGGGCTCTTCTAGAGCTCACTTCCTCCTTATTATGATCATTTTGATCATTTGCTCCTATCCTTTTCAAGGATTGTTACCTTTGGAACTGATTGGTCTACCATGCTTCATGCGTACAGTAAACTCCATCCTTCAGGGACTTTAATTTTAATAGGAGCATTCGCAGCTGAAATATGATATTTAATCATGGATCAGCAAATGCTTCTGGCATTTGACTTGAATTATCTTCTGAGTGGGGATCATACTAATGATAATTCGATTTATAGAGCATATTTTTCAGGTGTTTATTCCATCACCCAAATGTTAGAAAAACTAACATATATCCCCAATATTCTTTGGGAAACATATCTTTGTGCATTGTGGTAGAGAAATTAACCATATACCACACATCAAAAGATAGTAGTAAAAATATTAGGTTTCTGATCCTAAACCAATTGTGAGGCGAAGACTTATCATATATTATTGGCGTGATGCATACAAGTGCTGCTATATGCAATTTAGAAAATCTTAGACCAACACATGAGGCTTTGTTCTCATAAGCGATAGTATAGCCTTTAATATGAGGTATTCAATGCTAAACTAGCTTGGATATAAACCAGCATCATCAAGATCAACTATCTTGATTTCATAATCTGAAATTTATGCTCTTAATTGATAAAAGCAATTTCAAATGCCAAACTGCAGGTTGACAATAATCGCACATGTAACCATCTCATATATGCATCTATAAGTGGTTCATACGATAGGTGAATGTGCCCATATTCACCTTTTATATATTTCAGATTATGGTCTTAGTCCCAACTTTAGCTGGTATAATCAATTTATTATGAGAACAAGCAACACAAGAGAATTCTTGAAGAATCTTCTAGTTCTTCAGTATATGGTTATCTGAATTCTCAAATAGCTAATCTAAAAATGACAAATGGAAACTTCAGGTTTATCATGGCATGTGCTATCTCTTAGTAAACTTCTGGTTTACTATAGCATAAAATTTTGCATTAGTAAACTTCTGATTTACTGTGGTACTTTTGTATTAGCAAATTTATGATTTGTTGTAGCTACTTTTGCCTCAGTAAAACTTCTAGTTTACTGTGATTGATTTTGCATTAGTAAACTTCTGGTTTACTGTGATACATGATGTAGTACAAATTAAAGAATAAGGCGGGTAACTTCGCACATACATATTATTTTACCCCCTATGATTGTGGAAACATGAAGATTTTCAATCTTCCAATCATTTGTAGTCTCAATATGATAGCCATTTGTATTAGTAAACTTCAGGTTTACTACAACATATGTTTTGACCATAATCATATAATAATAATGACATATTTGTATATAAACTCTTCTAGAGCCTTCATTTATTATCCACAATCTAATATTTATCAGACACGGCTGGTGTCATGTGTCTTCTAGACAAGCAGTTAACTCTTCAGGAGTTACTGATACATTTTGTACTATCAAATATTGCTCAGACACTTCTGGTATCATGAGAGAAAATGGTAATCAAATAAAGAATATAAAGACAATTCTAAATTATAAATGTAAGAAATTAAGAATTTCAGTAATTTTACCACCAACTTTGTGACGAATGTCTCATTCAGGGAGAAATGCCATTAACATCTGAATATTTTATAATATAAGCGGCAACCACATAGTCAATACATCCTTCAGGGAAAGATATATGAGTTGTTATTTCCTTTGGGGAACTCAATAACTAACCATAATATATTAATGTGGTACAGTAGAAAGCATTCTACAAGAATGCATTTGCCTTAGAATGATACTTAATAAAATTTCCAAGATGCTTTACGTACAACAGGTACGTGCGGCAATGATTTTTATGCCACAAAATAATATTTATATCCTCTATTATTCTAGCTCTTCAGGAGGTGAGTAGAGGTATTTCTTCACTCACTCCAGGGAATGAAAATGTACTTAAAAAATAGTTTTGAATAGCTCATTATTTTGTTTAAGCACGGAAAGACACACTTTCATAATATTTTCCTACTTCAGGAGGAAATTTCAATTGTGTTACTTCTTCAGGAGAAAATTTAAAATACGAAATATTGAGTATATATTCTCTCAGTCACATTACCTCTTCTGGAGGTAAATTGTAATATATTTACATCAAGAGCGCGTTCATATATTGTCACATTCACTTCAGGGAATGGATTAATATTTATCAAAAGTTCTTATCCTTCAGGGAATGGAACATAATTATCTGAACGTGCATTAACCACATCACATTGTGATGCTTCAAACCTCTTTTAAGATATTTGCTACTTCAGGAGCAAATCGAGGCATGTACGTAGTATGGAGAATTTTTCTCTAACTTATCTTCAATTGTAACCATAACAAGCCTAAATTATCACTTCTGGTAGTCATAGGCATATACCGCTTCTGGTGGTTAACAAAACTTAGTTACAATGAGATATACAAAGTATTGCCACTTCTGGTGGTCGTACTTTGTAAGAGTTCAAGTGAACCATAAAATTAAGTCATAACAAGACTTAAGAAATATGCCACTGCCGGTGACTATATATTTTTTGAAAACTTCCATAATTAGCCATCAATAGAGATGAATATCATGGTCCCTTCTCGTAATATTTTTCTTCAGGAACAAATTTATGGCATGAACTGCTAAGTGAACCAATTGGACTCCTTTTGAGTAGAATTCTTAATTATGGCGATTGAATCTGATTTATATCCATAGGCTTTCGCTAAAGCGATAACCGATGCCTTCAGACGAGGATAACTACGTCTTTCAAAGTATGTGCTCAAGGCAGAGTCTCGTGCTGATAACGTGTTACAAAATAACGACTTTATTTGTAAAGAAATCGAAGACAAGTAGAGAGAGAGAGAGGGGGGGGGGGGGGGGGAGAGAGAGAGATTGATGTCTTATTCAGTTTTCAAACTGATGTACATAATGAAATGAAATCTCCTCTATTTATAGAAGAAAAGAAGTTGTTGTGTAAGCTGCTACTGCAAGTTGCTTTTAAGTTGCTTGTAAGCTGCTACTTGCACCAGATATAGATAATCTTCTACCAGGGGTAATATTTATTCAATAGGAGTACCGAAATGATAAGCTTCTTCAGGAAGTTTATTTTCAATAGAGTACCAAATAGATAAACATATTTACGACGGAATCCCATATGGATAACCTTCTTCAGGAAGCTTATGAACATCCATAAATATAATATATATTTATAACATGGGATTAATTCACGGGCCAAAGTAAAGTAATGAAGTATGAACACTTTCTTTTGCCATGTCAGCATATCTGTTTAAAAGATGTATATTTTTATTAGGGTTTGAATGTTCAATGAGATATAATCTTAAGTTTAAGGATTAAAATGATATTTCAAGCTAAATTTAAGAGGCCGTCTGGCTGAAGAAGAAGCCGATAACTTGTACGCATCGCTTACGACAATGTGTATTAAATTAAGATGCCAAATTATAAAAATCTAAAAATCAACAAAAAGTTAAGTAAAACACTGCTCTCAACCAACGAACCTAAAAAAGGCAAGGATTGGAAAAAAGCAAAAAAAAAAAAAAAAATACAAAAAGATAAACCTGTTTCCCAGTCTCGTTCACATCGATCGGCGATGGAGTTTCCAAATCTGCCATGGCTAAATCAGTTCAGAGCTTCAACGAATTCCTTTTTATCTCAATACGAGCCGTTAACTCTACTCCTTGCTCCTCTCTTCGCTCTTTTATTGACTCAAATTCTTCAATCCTTTTTCCTTGTTATTCACGAACGAGGCCTCAAAGCCACCATTATTAGTATCGTCATGAGCTCTGTCAAGTATTTTTCTCACATCTAATCCTTGACCTTTTTTTCTTTGAATCTCTTCTATTTTTGTTTAATTTTTCTTTGTCAGTAAATTATCATGTACGGAATTAGTGGAACATAAAAAATTTAAAAAAAAAAGAAAAGAAAAAGAGTGTTATACACGTTTGTAGCTTCTGATTGCTCTTCGAATCACTACTTGACACCTGTTGAGATTTCTCGAAGCTATGTTTGAATGAATTTTAATATTTGATTCTTAAATATAGGTTGGTGCCTGGTGTTAAAAAGTACATTGACGCTGAGAAGCAGAAGGTTAGTTAATTATTTGGTCCTACTTTGTCGATTGAGTATTAAATACTGTGGTCTGCGCTTCATTGCTTTTTTGTTCCTTTCGGTGATTATCACCTAGAGTTTGGTGAATTGCTGTGTGATTGTGAAAAGCTAAATTAATTACTACCTCTGTTCTATTTTATACGCTCTTGTGTTTAAGAATTTAAATTCTAGGGGAGGATTTGAAGTTCAACCTTTGAGTTCAGTAGCATTGAACTTTTTATACATGTATAAATACACACACGCACACACAGAGACTATATATATTTCAGTTGACACCGTTGTGCAAACACTATATCCACCACCGAATTTGACTCTTATATTATATTAATGGTAGAGGAAGAAAATGATAAAGTAATGGATGAAATGTTAAACTGATGAGAAACCATCAAATCAGTGTTTATAATTTGTATCATAAAAGATAAATTTAAATTCTTGAAATTCGTGAAAGTTGTATAAAATCTATATTATTAAAGGAACAATGTGAAACATTTTGAAAAATGTGTAGTATAAGTTGAAAGGAAGGAGTAGATGCTAGCAACCTTGAGTAAAATCGTTCCAGTGGAAACACCAGTATTAAATCATTTAATCCATATATCACGCCATTGTATTTAGGTTTGATTCACCTGGGATTAGTGTTTTAACACTTCAGAACCTAGGCTAAATTATCTGTTCCATACATTTTGGATTAGATCTGTTCAGCTTGTTTTAGATGAATAATTCAAGCAAAGAAAGTACATGGTTAAGATTCTATGTTCACTTGTACATCTATTGGGGAGCATTAACAGGTTACAGTGATTAATGTCTTTATTTCTGATTATAAATCTGACATTCTTCGGCTTCAAAATTTATTATCGAACTGGGCAGATAGTAGATAAATTGCAAGCTTCCGGTAGTAGAGATGGATGGAAGACTGAGTTGCCAAGATCAGGTTTAGGAAACAAAGTCCTAGAGCAAATGAAAGATGAGAAACAAAAAGATGTGACCTGGCAGGGCAAATGTTCGGGTACCGTGTATGTTTCATAATTATTGCACTATGTTAAGAGTTTTTAGCTAGTAATTTGGAATTATATTTGTTTCCTTTTTCAATAAAACCATTTCTTTTGCTCTTTACCCTGCATAGAAAGATTAACCAACTTCCTGTATGCTGAGCAGTTATATTGGCGGAAATGAGCACGAGGGACATTTTTCATTAATAAACGAGGCATGTTCCATGTAAGATTGTGCATTCCGTTGAGTATATATGTATATTTGTTTTCTTTGCTTCTTCATGTTATATCTTCTGCCAAAAAAGAATCTAGTCCAAATATTCGGTGCATGATTAAACAGAATAAGGAGTGGATTCAGTCTCTTGAAAACCTCCTCTAGGTATGTACTACCTATACAGAGATCAGGGGTTATAACAAAAGGACACAGCCAACATGTAGACTATGCTAGATTGGATTAAGACCTGCAAAATGTTTTTAATGAATTAGCAAGGCTTCAGGGAGTACAGAAAATGTCATACTTCACATGCTGATGATGCTCGATTGAAGATAGACTTGAACCTCTGACATACTTAGTACTGTTAAGCGGGGGCTTTGCTGCTCTCTTAGCCCTACAAGCTCTTTTCTGTTTTCCTTCTTAAAGTGGATTGGTAACTTTACCATGTTATACTCCTTGATTTCTTTGATTCAGCTAACCCTTTTTCAACATTTTATGTACATTACACATACTTGGTGTATTAAGGTACCCGTATTTGAGACGGATAAAACACGGGTTTAGCCGGCGGATAATATGGATATCCATATTATCCATGACTTCTTAAATATATCACTTATGAGAGAATTCCTAGTCTTCCAAACTTGAGGAACTTCAATTTGAGGCTTTACAAATGTAAAAGTTAAACACATTAGTTATCCATTTGGTTAACTATTTTTTAAGTGGATAATATGGTTCTTTATCCATATTCGACCCTTTTCAAATGGTTCATTATCCAACCCATTTTCTGATGGATAATATGGATGGATAACTGTTTTCTTTTAACCATTTTGCCACCTCTACTCCCAAGCTACATATGTTGTCATTTATGCTCATGCTGGTGTATCTAATCATGTAATCTCTCTTATTTTCTCAATGCGATTAGGTTCAATAATGCCATTGTTATCCAATTAGCTTTCTTTAATTGTACTTATCTTAAGATCTTATTTGTACTTGTCGTGGGAGAGAGTGCACTTGTTGACTTTACACCTTCCGTTGTAGCTTTCTTATAGCACAACATTTTCCATCTCAGCTTTCAGTATGAATAGATTGTTCTTGCGTTCAGGTTTGCACATACAAATCCACTACATCAGGGTGTGTTCCCAAGCATTGTTAGATTTGAAGCAGAAGTGGTTGTAATGACAGCTGCACTTCTCGGCAGTAAGGAAAAGGTTTCTGGAGGACAAATTTGTGGGAATATGACATCAGGAGGGACTGAGAGTATACTGTTAGCAGTGAAATCATCACGTGACTATATGAAAGCCAAGAAAGGAATCACTAAACCAGAAATGTATGTGCTCTTTCTCTCTGTTTTCTTTAACATCCCGCCATGAAATATCAGTCTCGAAAATTAGTGAGTGTCATGCATGACTGTAGGATAATACCAGTTTCTGCGCACTCAGCGTACGACAAAGCTGCACAATATTTCAAGATCAAGTTGTGGCGCGTTCCTGTTGATAAAGAATTTCGAGCAGATGTTAAAGCTATTAACCGGCATATTAACAAAAACACTATCATGGTAAAGTTTTGAGTTTGGGCAATGCTAGAATAATTTTCCCTTGTCTTAAGCAAATGCAAAATTGTGGTTGTGTGTTAGTATCTTTTAGTCATTCTGTTTATCTGTTCTCCTTCGTTTTGTGATTCTGAATCTCCATAGAAATGAAATCAAACATATGAATTGTATCTTATTTTCTTGACGTAACTTCTGACTTTGTGTTAAAGTATTTGATCTGCTAAATAAAACATATGAATATACAGATTGTTGGATCAGCACCTGGCTTTCCTCATGGCATAATTGATCCAATTGAGGCAAGTGCACCAACCTTTTCCTAATTTCAATCTCTTTAGCAATGCTTCTATATTCTAATGGATTTTGGATCCTTTACTCACTAATTTTTTTTTGTTAATTTCTCTTGCAGGATCTTGGTGATTTGGCTTCTAGCTACGGAATTTGTCTCCATGTTGACCTTTGTCTTGGAGGCTTTGTCTTACCATTTGCTCGTAAACTGGGGTATGTTTGATGGATCTTTGTTTTCTAGGTTATGGTTCTCTAAAGTAGAGTGCTCCAAGCTGGCTAACTATTTGTCTAATTTTGTAGTTTATTGATCTATAGTTCTAAGAAAACTTCCTTTGCCCTTGCCCTCCCTCTCCTGTATATAAGCTCTTATGTAAATGTTCAAATTATCTACAACAGTTCATTTATATACCTCACTTTGTATAAGTATGATTCTAGTCGTGTTTGTCCAGATACCCCGTACCTCCATTTGATTTCACTGTTCAAGGAGTAACCTCAATCTCAGTGGATGTACACAAGTATGGGCTGGCTCCAAAAGGAACCAGTGTAGTTCTGTACAAAAATCATGAGATACGGAAGGTATTAAGTTCGCCCGAGATAAACTTGTTCCTTTGAATATATTCTTCTTTATGAGGAAATTTTGTCTTCTCTTGATTATGAAAATTGTATTGCATTCTCAATGTTACACGACATATCCATGTATGTGACTGAAAATATTTTCTTCAATTTGTAATGGTTTTCTATCTGAGATCTCCTCTTTAACTTTTCCTGTATTAATGCCAAACTTGTGGAAAATCGATATAATAAACCTCTAAACATTTGACACAGGGGTTTACTTCATCTGCAAGGAAGTGATGCTATGAGTTCACTTTATATGTTTGTGTTTTTAAAGTAATCTGAGATCTTATACATTTTCCACATTTTCCTACTCCTGAAACATGTGTTGGAACTGGACAAATTTGCTGCTGGTTTTACGCGTTAACAGCATCAATTTGTTGCTGGTAAGTTACTCATGTCAAAAAGTTAGTCATCATAAAAAGCTTTGCTACTGACTCGAGGAAATAAATCTGTCTGAACTATTTTTGAGGCAACTGATGTGATAATAAAAACTAGATATGTGCTGCAAAAGACTTCAGGGAAACCAGTTTCCAGATGCTCTGAACCTTAAATACGTAATCATGTAATTTATTTTTGGGAAAACAAAGCACCCAATGGTGTGTGGCCTAGTGGTCAATGAAGTGGGGTGAGAACATGAGATCTCATGTTCAAATCCCACCTTAGGCAAAAACACTAGGTGATTACTTCTCATCTGTCCAAGCTTTGTTGGACGAAGTTAGTGGCGAAGCCACATGGCCACAAGGGTGGTCAACTGACCACCATTCATCGAAAAATTACACTGTGTATGTAGGTAAAATATTACGTTTTAGAGGTATATAACACATATTGAACACCCTGTGTCGGGTATTTTTTTTCACTTCTTTCAAGTTTGAATACCTTTGGAAAAATTCCTAGCTTCGCCACTGGACGAAGTTACTTGGTCCATGTTGCTATTGGGGGAGGTAGCAGGTATCCCGTGGAATTAGTCGAGGTGCGCGCAAACTGGCTCGGACACCGCGGTTATAAAAACAAAAAACAAAAAAAGATTCTGTGAAACCAATTCAGTGAGAAATAAAGTAGCCATTGTCTGAGATATTTGCTATTTTCTTTTGCTCTTCCACTTTCTTATAGAAAAAGGAAGAAATAATTTTCTAATTCTTATTGTATGGAGGCAATCATTTTTTCTGTGTAAGAATAAAGTTCTAATGACATATTCTACTTGTGTTCGCGTGGTAGTCACTGAGTGGACTGGTGGGCTTTATGTTTCTCCAACAATTGCTGGAAGCAGGCCTGGAGGTCTGATAGCCGGGGCGTGGGCAGCAATGATATCTCTAGGCTTTGAAGGTTAGACTTCTCTCATTCTTGTTGGTTAATCACTTGCCACTTCCGTTTCTTCTTAACTGAGGGTTTATACACTTTACAGGATACATGGGAAACACCCAGGAGATCATGGAGGCATCAAAAAGTATTCAGAAAGGGTAGATATAATGTCACTTGGTTTAGTTTTTTATCCAGTCTAAGGACCAATGTCTCACATGATCCTACCCCTCAGGATACAGGACATTCCAGAACTGTTCGTGATTGGAAGGCCTGAAATGAGCATTATTGCTTTTGGATCTGACGTTGTAGACATATTTGAAGTCAATGATGTAATGTCATCCAAAGGATGGCATTTAAATGCATTGCAGAGACCTAACAGGTATTGCCACTGTACATGATGCAGTTGATGTTAGACTCATTCATCCGTTTAAACAGTTACCTTAAATGTGCTTTTCCTTCATAACCATTTGAACAATTTGGGCGAGAGTATAATCTTTCTACAATGCTAAGTACTTCATTTCTAAGTTGTTTTTTATTGCATATCCATTTCAGTGTTCATATTTGTGTGACACTTCAACATGTACCAGTAGTCCAGATTTTTCTGAAGGATCTGAGAGATTCCGTGCAGACTGTAAGTGTGCTCTTTCACTTCCATCTTTTTCTCACCTTTGAGTTTCCAATGTCATAAATCGTTACAACTAGCATACCAAGTTTTTCCTATCAAATTCAATAGGGTTGTAACTTCTTCAGCCAAATGTATAGTTTCTCTGCAGCCACTATGTAATGCAATGATTAGGGTCTTAGCTCTTAAAGGTTGTCGCTCTCTTCTGTTCCACCTGATTAACAAAACCTGTTTGAGTCATTTTTCCCTCATAAGTTTTGCTGGTCGAGATCTTCTTTTACTTGTGCCCATGGTTTTAAACAAATCAGATCCAAAATATCAAGTCGATGATGAATTTAAGGCTCAGTTAGTTTGGATGTATCCATTCCTTGTTAACCACTTAGCTGATTTTAGTTTGATTCTTATCTTGGACAATATGCTTTTTGATTTGCTGTTGAGGGGCCATTAACACTGTTTACTCCCGTCTCAGGTGAAAGAAAATCCAGGTCCAGTTAATGGAGGGTTTGCTCCAATCTACGGTGCCGCGGGGAAGATGCCAGATAGGGGCATGGTTCAAGATCTGTTGATCGAGTTTATGGACAGTTCATGTTAGTCATTTCTCATCTTTGGTGCATATTCTTTGCATAATTATTGGTGAAAAGAAAATTTGCAGTTGTTGATTGATGTCAAGTTTTATGCATATGATGAATATAAGCATAGATTTTTAACAAATGAACTCTATGGATTCTCTTTTACTGAATGATATTCGCTTCTAAAATATAATATAATATAATATATACTAGTGTTGTGCACGGGCCCAAGCTGACTTTAAAAATTGAGTTTATTACTGTTTTTCGATATGAAAAAATGCAAAACAATTTACCCCTACGAAAGTATGTGAAAGTAATTTGTTGAAAGCAATAATCTAGTATTAGTACCCGCACGACGTTGATAATAAAAGAAATTTATCGTAATAAATTTTATATATCAAAGTAACAAATATGTAAAACTATCACTATTGAGTTTTAAAGCTCAACTATTTGTATACTTGGATTGTGTTTAATTGATCCAGTTTCTCATATCAAAATTTTATTATTCAATTATAAAACATATTAACTTTAGTACTATGGCGTTTTAATGATATGAAAATACAAAATAAAAATATATAATTTGTGATATAAATAATTTGAATTGATCAATTAAAAATACATAATAATTAGATGAAAAATAGATTCAATGATGCTTCAAATGAAATTGCAAAATTTATTTATACACTAGTTATAGGTTCATTCGTTATTTGTCTATCATCTATTTACTAAAATTTTCACCCCTTCTATTTGTCAACTATGAAAGAGCAACATAATATTGCGCTTCTATTAATACTGATTTCTTCAAAATCAATCCCATGTGGGACAATAATTGACCTCAATTATATTATGATAAGCATCTTTTTGTTTTATTTTTGAATTTTTCTCTTTTGGGTTTTCAAACTTACCTTTTTTATTTGACAAAATCATTTTCTCAAGTTTGAATTTTCATGTTGTTATTACTACAAAATGCATTTATTGTTTTTACTGTTGTTGCTTTTTCTCCTGTTCTTCCGTTAATTTTGTTTAATTTATTTTTTTATTCTTTTGTTTTTTACTAATAAGCTAAACATGATCGTTATTGCACCAAATATCAACTTCATACCATTTCAACACTGAGCTAGCATATGTTTTCAAGATAATAGTCAATGTACATGATTTTTTCTGTATTTTCGAAACATTTCTAATCTATATGTATTAGAACTTATATACATATTGTCATTCACAAAACTACAACAAACAGAGGCTGATATAGGATTTTAATTCTATGAGTTCAACATTTAAAATTTTTAGTATTGAACCCATTATATTTTAAAGTTATGGATTCATATCTACTACTCCCTCCATTTCAATTTATGTGAACGTGTTTCCTTTTTAGTCCGTTCCAAAAAGAATGATCCATTTCCCTATTTGAAAACAATTTACCTTTATGCAATGATTTGTAGCCACACAAAATATATGTGCCTCAATTTACACCACAAGTTTAAAAGTCTTGTCTTTTTCTTTAAACTTTGTGCCCAGTCAAATTGGTTCACATAAATTAAAACGGAGGGAGTATTTATTTTAAATTTAATGATTTTTACATATAAATTTATGCTCTGCGTCGAAAGTATTGGGTTCAGTTAAACCCGGTAATTATATGCTGCACCGCCCTTGATAACACATACAAATCAAACTCTAGTATTGCCATATAATAGATAGAAATTTAAAATAGATAAATCAAAAAGATATGTCAAGCTTGAGATTAGTAAAAATACGGATATGAATAAAATTATAAACTCATCAAAGGAAAATCTTGATCAAGAAATCATATTTTTCATTTCCCACTTCAACTACACAGGTTAAATTACCACAAACATGTATCGTAATTGTACTTTGAATATGACTTAAATTAAGCAAATCGGTATAAAAAAAAAGGATAAAAATTTTGATACAGGTAGGACATAAAGAAATAGAAAAAAAAATTCAGGAATATTTCTTTCTTCATATAGTGGACCATTCACTTTCCTTAGAAAATTAAAAATGTTCATTCTTTAGTTTTAAAATATTTATTTTTCACTTTTTTTAACCATTGACTGAAAATTATACATTGAGATCATCACCAATATATATCACATAGGATCCATTCTCCAATCTGTCTCTTGACAGGGGTTTCGTAGGAAAGCATACTTTCGTATGATATGTAATATTTTCGCACAATATGGAATAAGCCATAGTCAAATCTACCGCATAAAAATCTATCATTTTTTTTTAATAATTACTACCTTCATATTATATGCAAGTGCAACATGCAATTAAAATTTTCTTTTATTTATCCATACTTCGAGTTTTAATTTTTAACTATAAATTTTTTGTATAAAAATTTCATTTAAATTTTTTATATTCTATTATTTCATTTTTTTTTTTGTATTTTTATAATATATTTGTCACCATCATTTCTCTTTTGACTTCGTATAGCCATCATCCACCTTTTTTAATTTCGGAGCTTCTCTCAATTTATCCAATATGCCTATACTTTATGTTTCAATTTGATTTTTTCTATGTCCACTGAATTGGTTTTCTTTAAAGGATACTTTTGCTTTTGTTTAATTTAATAATAGTTATAAAACTTATTAGTTCCACTTTGTCCCCCACTAAGAAATGATATTTAATTCATACCACCACTATATTAATTATAGTTAAAGTATTTATTTGATAATATAAACTTTTTTTGCTATGGTGAATTTGGATAAAAGATTACCGCCACCAAGAAATGACATTTAATTCATACCACCACTATATTAATTATAGTCAAAGTATTTATTTGATAATATAAACTTTTTTTTGCTATGGTGAATTTGGATAAAAGATTACATTGAATACTAATATTTTAATTAAAAATATTATTCATATACTAAAATATTAGGTAAATTAATTTGTATAAATCTACATATTTAAATAATATATAAAATATAAAATTTCTAAGAATAAAAATAGAAGTTTTATTCACCTGATCTTGTCCTAATTATTATCATATTTGTTCTAATACGTACAATCTTTATCCTAAATTTATCTATTAATTTTAAATAGATATAGAAAGATATAAATAGAGATATAGATAATAGATATTTTTTATGGCCTGATGTGAAGTAGTATTTAATTAATTATAAAAATAATAAAAATTCCAATATGATTGCAAATTATCGAATAAAGTGAATTATAGAGACAATTATATGTTTTTCGCGTAGACTTTCGAGTTGGAGGTTCTGCAAAGTTTCTCAATTTTGTTTTATTCGGAAGATTTTGTTTTCTAAGTATTTTTTTTTAATATTTTCAGAGATTCTTTTTTGATTGAAGTGTTTTTGAAAAAAAAATAATAATTCCAATATAGATTAAAGTTCCATAACAAAGTTGAATTGAAGCTTGCCAAGTCAAAACGGAATTAAAATAATTAAAAGTTTAGTTACAGTAAATGAGATTCCATATACAGTTCTTAACCTATTTGATAATTGTTTACCCTCAAAATCGGATAACAATTGAATTTATACGCGGTTTTAAAGATACATGATATAATTTGATACAAATTAAGAAAATAGATTAATATTGAAATAAGAGAATAAATGCAAACCACACAAATTGAACATCATTGGTGTTTACCTTGAAAAGAACAAAATTATACAAACCGGGTAACGGGGAGACCAGCCTCGAGGGTGGTCGAAAAGGCCTCAGGGTCGAGCTTTAGAAGCTTGACTAGGGGCTATCGATAACAGTATAACAGTATTGAGTGCCTTAAGGATGACCTATTTATGATCAATAATAAGCAATAAATGAAGAATAATTCAAGAACACAATAAATGAGAAGCAATAAATCAGTGAAGCAATTATAGAGAATGTTTTAGCTAAGGAGCAGATGATGTTCTTGTATTGAATATCATATATGTTACAAAGTGACAAGGGTCTCCTTTATATATGAGGGGGAATCCCAACATAATACATGGGTAATTAATGCAAAGAGATATGGCTGGTACAACCATTTAATGTCACTGTACGGGCTTGTATTATTTTGTGTATCTTGTCAGCTTTAGCCATGTGCTCCTTAATAATTTCCCGCCTTTCCATCCTGGCCTTCGGCATATACTGCCTCGAGGTCGAGGATCTTCGATATGTATTGCCTCGAGGTCGAGGACCTTCGATATGTATTGCCTCGAGGTCGAGGGCCTCCGATATGCCCATCGATACCAAAACTCGGGCCATCGAACCTTCATTCTTATCAAAATGGCCGTGAAATCGGGCTCTCCGATTTTAGACGTATACACTTGGCCTTCGAGTTCGATCACCCTCGAACCAAGAAATGCCGTAACTGATGTACGAACAGAATAACAATATTATAAGTTCTACAAATAACAGTGAAATTTGTGCTATGTATTGCGATGCGTATTACAAATGACCAGTCCCCGTTTATATAGTAGGGGTGCCCTACTCTTGATACAATTCTATACAAGGTAAAAAATCTCATGATTTGTAAATTGATCGGCCCCTCCTTGATACGTTCCAGAATTTTCGCCGTGATCTCCAATCGATCGCAGATGTTTCGGCTTTCTGTTATTTGACTCGACAAATTTCCCTCGATCTTGTTCGGTCCCGGGGTCACGAGCTCAATGATGTAACTTCGCACTTCAGTTCGATATAACCCAAGATCGAGTATTAACATGTCATGTTTCAGTTTTGATTAGTCACACAAGAGGCGAATCCTATTTCGACCGTATACAGAGAGTCCCATCATTTTTTCGGAGAGAAGATGACAAGAAACGATATGAACTTTCGAATCCCGCATCGATGGATCATGACGTAAGCAGCAAACAGTTACTAAAACATCCGATCATGACATAAGCAACAAACGATTACTGAAATGTCTTGTCGGTCCAGTTGCCAAGGCATTAAGTGCCTGTCAGTTGTTGTCGGCCACTACGGGCTTTGAACCGTCATTAGCAAACTATAAATATCCCAACATTCATTCATTCAAACTTTACGTTCAAAGCTCCTTCTATTCTTGTTCTTCAAAACCCCTTCACTCTCTAACTTTTGTACCCAGATTTCTTGGACCTTTTGCAAACCACTAAGCATACCTTCTTAATTTCCTCTTCTTCATCTCTGCTCTAAAATGGCGAAAACTTCTAAGATTGTCCAACAAAAAGAGGCCGCCTCTTCATCACGACCCGCCGATGACAGGACTACGCTAGAACCACACCTTGAAGAGTTCGTTCCTGCAGAGTGCCCGACCGTTGCTGATTTCAAGGTCGAAAAAACTTCCACGGTAGCAGGTCGATGCAAGCCGATCTCGAGATATATATGTACGATCACCGATTATCTCCTCTCCAATGTCAAAGAGGATTGTAACTGGGCCGATAAGCATGTGGTGGTGCCTTGGCCTGAGGAAGCAATTACTACCCACATGGAGGGTTTAATAAGTGTTTACACTTACCCCTTCACGTTGTGTCCCTTAGAACCAGTCATTATCCCCTTCTGCAAGAGGTATGAGGTGACCCTCGGTCAAAGTCACCCCTTACTGATTCTTCTCTGTTTCTTTGTAAACAAAATCGAAGGGTGTTCCTTCACTCTCGATCATCTTATGCGCATCTACAGTACTCGACTCTACCAAGGGGGATTAATCAAACTTGCTCGCCGGGCCAGTAGGGCTGCATTTCGAGTATAGATGAGGCTCGAGACCGAGGCTGGATAGGCCGATTCGTTCGAGTAAGAACTTCAGACTTGATTCCTGTTGAGGACATGCCATTTCCCGAGAAATGGAACATGAAGCGTAAGTACAACTTCGCCTTAAAGGTTTTATTTATTATTTCTCCCTTTCCCTCCCTTCTTTTCGGTGTTTTTGTGGTGCAGCTGTGACTCAAATGCCGGATGTCGTTCCTCAACTCAAGGAATGGGTCGAGGATCTTGTGTCACAGAGACCATATTCCGAGCGTGCATGGATGGAACTGTTGAAGGGTCGGTGGGAGGCTCGTGATCATGGTAAGTTTTCTTTTCTAATTCAATAATGTTTGACTTTCTCCTTGCGCTGTCGAATTCTTATCGGTTCTATTTTCTTTTGTTGGTCTCCCCAAGGATGTTGCTATGAGCCCTCCATCCGGTGATGAGGATGTGCCTCTCAAGTCCCTGTTCCGAGGCAGGGTGATGAGAAAAAAGAAAAAGGGCCCCGAGATCCCCGAACTTGGAGAAGCAGAAACAAAAAAGGAGGCAGGCACACAAACCCAAGGAAAACATCGGCACCCTCCGATCGGACTCAATTCGCCAACTGAGGGATGAATCCGAAGAAGAAGAAGACAATCCCGAGCTAGCGGCTCGGGTGCGAACTTCTTTGCCTCAAGCCAGGGAGGCTGTTGAGAAGGCATTGGTCGAGATCTCCGAACCGGAACGGGGTGCGGCTACTTTTCCCCAAGCTAGGGGAGTCAAGATGGAGACCGGGGCAAACACTTCTTGAGCAGAGGAAGGTGCCCCCAAAGATGAGCTTGGGGAGATTGACCTTACCGGGTCTCCTCAGTTCTCAGATGCCATGATTCATGAGGCCATTATGCTAGAAGGTCGTTCTTATGAGGGGCCTCAGGAGGCGACAAATATCCACAACTTCGTAGATGGGTTAGAGTCCACTGCCTCAGAGGAAGTCATTGGGCTTGGTGACTTGCCGGTGCTAAAGAAGGTACCATCATCGGGGGCCAGTGGGTCTTCTTCGAGATCAAAGTTGGTGGATCGGTTCCCGGCCCCGAGCATTAACCCTGATCAAAATTTGTCAATAGTTTTCTCTGTCCTGGAGGAACTTGGGTTTTCTCTGGCCCCGTGGGGCGTTTCTATCTATCTTCGGTGCTTGGTCACCGAATAGGACCAGGTCGTGATTGACGCGGTGGAAGCGCCTTGCCTATTCAATGAAGCTCAACAGGCTTTGAATTGGGTAACTTCGAGTGTTCCTTTATTATGTATTTTAAATTTGAAGTTGCAAATAGAACTAACACCTTGCTTTATGCTTTCAGGCCTCGGTACTGCACCATGAGACTTTCCTCCGATTCTGGGAGGAGTTAACCCAATACGAGGCTCAGCTTACTGAGAAAAGGGACACCTATAAGCTTCAGTGTGAGAAACTTCAGGCCGAGTTAGAAGCGACTCAGAAGGAGCATGCCAAGCGGGTCGAGCAGGTAAATTGAGTACTTGAAGATATTGGCGACGAACTGGACTCAGTGGCTAACGATCCGTTCCTACAGGTTTGATAGAGGCTTGAACAAATCGGGCAGCTCTAGGCGCAGGTAGACATGATACAAGCTGAGGACGATGAGTTCAAGAAAAATATGGATCTCATAACCTCGGAAAAGGAAGATGTCCAAAAACAACTGACATCGGCCAAGTCCCAGCTTCGGGTTTCAAAAAAGAAAACCTTGGTGAAGGCCAAGAAGATCGAGGAGCTCTAATCTCAGCTAAACTCGGTTATTTCTGGTCAAGAGATTCTAGCCAAGGAACTCGAGGGGGCCAAACCACAGGTGGCTGTGGCCTAGACCAAGGCTGATGCTAAAGTGTCCCAATTCAAGAATGATGTCGAGGAGATTCAGGCGCAGACTAAAGCATGGTGGAGCATGCAAGGTGGAAGGCTTGATTGGAATCCCTCAAGGGATTCCATGCTCAAAACATCGACATATTGTCTGAAATCGAGAATGCCAAAGCAGAAGAAGCCAGGGCCCGAAAGCTGGCTTTTCCTGAGGAAGATTCTAAGAGCTTAACTGACTCTGAAGGCGGGGAAGATCCCGAGGAGGAAGGCGCTGCCCCCGATGAGGACCATGCCGCTTAGGCCTTTAGATGTTTTTATTCTTTGCTTTTTGCATCTTTTTAGGCCGTTTTGGCCATTGTAGATTTCCTTATCGAGCCATTATGGTCTTTGAAAAAATATTATATATATATATATATATAAGACTTTCTTTCCCTTTCGGCTTTCAAATTTTCCCTTTGCTCTATTAGTATTCACGATGCCGAAATGACTTAGCATAAAATAACTTAGGTTATGTTCGAAAGTTCAAACCTTGCCTTTACATTACTATGTTTTAAGGCGTCTTGGGGGTTCGGTGTTATCGGAAAAATTTTCCCAAGGTAGGTAGCCGAGATTTAAAGTTTGCCGAGGGTAGCCTTTAGAACCGATTATGAAAAAGTTTCCATTTTTGAAGGCCTAGTTTTTTACGGGTTCCGGACGTCTCCGAACCGTGTTAATATGGTCGTTGCCTTTTAGTTCGGGAGCTGCCCATTGGAATTGTTTTCCCGAGCTATCCGGGCTTTCCCAAGATAACAGTCCCCGAGTGGGGTGGCCGTGGCCTTTAAAAACCAAGGGGGTTGCCTAATAGGTCTTACACCCCCGAGGCCCAATGGCTTGGGCCGTTCAAGTTTATTTTTGGACTGCAGTCCTTGAGTGAGGGAGTGATCATTACTACTCCGGTTATAAGCGGCCCTTGAGCTCGTTACCTTTAGGAGATCGGAAGTACAAAATTCTTTAAGGGATGTAAAGAGGAAATTTTTAAAACATAAGATGATTGCAAAGAAAGTACTTCTCTTTATTCTTGTGCAAAACAGTTATACATGTGTACATGTTTTAGGCCAGGGCTCGAGTAATCTATGTGGGCACGATTCATTTGACCGTTTGGCCCTTATAATAAATCCTACCTATTGAGACCCTTCCTTTACGAAGTAATTTCCTCGCAAAAGTTGATACCCATGGGTAATGCATATCCGACGGTAATACCCCCAGTATTCGTGGTTGATTGTAGAGGAATCTCAGATACTGTTAATGCAATCTTCCACACCGATTCATAATCGGTCTTTGATTCTAAGTTAGCACGATCCACTATTGGCTCGTTAAAAACCTTACCGAAAAACCCATTTGGGACAAAACCGGTCTAAGGAAAAAAGAGTGCAACGCGTGCTTTTAGACCTAAAACTTCATTCCGCTTCTTGTCGATCACCTACAAGTGTTAGTTCGAAATAAAAGGAAACGAATGGGGTCGTACCTTAGCAGTAATATCGTTTTAGGTGAGTTATGATGTTTAGCTTAAAGTATATATATTTATATGTATATCGCCTCATATTTTACTTTTGTTTCGTGGATTTAGGATGTAAGATATGTTGATTTATATTAATTTGAAGTGTTTTTATGTGTAGGAATGATCCGGGAGCAATTGGGGGAGAAATGTGAGAAATTAGAGCCAAAACGGACGAAAATAGGAAAATCGGCATTTTCAGCGCCCCACGCTACCTTCTGCGCCAGAGTCAGTATGTGAATAAATTACCAGCACCAGGGATGGCGCCTAGTGCTGGGCTGGGCGCTGAAGGCGTGAATTCAGTCCAAATTCGCCCGGGACAAGGTTATTTCGGCCCTAGACCTACCCAACACGTATAAAAGCAGGACTAAAGTTATTTGTGAGGGGGTGACGCCACTTTTGAGGGAGAATACACACGAGAAACATTTAGGAGCGAAGAGTTCTCAATTTTCTTCATCTTTTCTTAGTATTTTTAATTATCCAACACTTATGAAATTGTTTGCAATTATTATGAGTGGCTAAAACCCATGGTTCTGGGGTTGTGATTTAGCCATGAATATCATTGTTTAACATTGACTTAACCTTGATTACAATTCACTAATATATGGTTGTTTCTTCAATTCTATGATTAATTGCTTAATTGTCTGGCCAGTAGTTAGGTTCTATTTACTATCTATGCTATGCTTGGGAAAGCTGTGTTTAGATTAGAGAAGAATTGAAGAGAGCATGATCTTAAATCTTGGGGGGGGGGAGATTTTTGGTTAGGATAGGAATATACCTAGTCACCATGCTTAATTAAATATCATACTCTTAATGCGTTCTTGATAGATTGGTTCCATAGGAATATAGGCGAGTAGTACTTCAGGAGAATGCTATGAGAGAAATTATCGATTAATTAGCAACCATGAGTGAATTGTATGAAAGGGAGAGTTAATTATAACACAATATGATTGGTGAATCGATCACAACCCTGAAATATTTGTCTCTACTAAATACACAAAAATCAAATTGCTACTTGATAATTTAGTTAGTACTTAGACTTATAGTTTAGTATAATTACATTCTTGTACTTGATTTTGGCTTGACTGAATAATAATTTTGGTAAATTTAGTGAGTATTTGATACAAGTCTCTGTGGGTTCGACACTTGACTTATCATTTTGTTACTTTTACGACCACGTATACTTGCGTGTGTGTTTGGGAGCAACAAGTTTTTAGCGCCGTTTCTGGGGACTTGAATATTGACTACTTTCTAGTTTGTGCTTTAAGTTTTTATTTCGTCAAGTCTAACGTTACTTGATTGTTGCTCTGATCTCAGGAACTTTGATTGAATGCATAGGTTCAGAAGCCAGTACACACTCAACGGATTTGACCCCGAACCCGAGAGAACATTTCACAGGAGGTTGAGGGAAGCAAGGGATACAAATAATCTTCAGGCAATCGTTCAATTTCCTGTGAACATGGCAGATGAGCAATATATTGTTGTTCAGGAGGTGATGATTCCCAGCATTTCTAATGTCACCTCCATCATCGTGAAGCCCAGAATCACTGGGCACTTTGAGCTGAAAAGAGCATGATCCAGTTACTTCATGCGAAAGGGCAGTTTATGGGTCTTCCACACGAGGATTCACAACAACATATTCTGAATTTCTTGGAGATTAGCGATACTTAAATCACTAACGGGGTCACTCCAGACTATGTGAGGCTCACACTTTTCCCATTCTCTCTGTTGGGTGAAGCAAAGCGACGGCTGAAGGCAGAACTAGCTAATTCTATTACATTATGGAATGATCTGTCAAGGAAATTTTTGGCATGGTTCTTCCCTTCAGGCAAAACTGTGAAGATCAGAAGTGAGATAGTTGCCTTCAAACAGAAAGCAGGAGAGTTTCTATAATTATCTAGGGAAAGGTTCAAGGGGCTGCTCAGAGATTATCCTTATCATAATGAGACGAACGAAGTATTAGCTCACAGTTTCATAGAAGGGCTACATCCCGAGACAAAAATTGTGGTAGATGCTGCAGCTGGAGGTCAAGTGTTGGAGAAAAGCTTTGATGAGATATATGCATTATTGAACAAATTCTCCAAGAGCAATCCAGATTGGCAAGGAGAAATGGGTACACACAGTGCAAAAATCTGCAGGGGTTCTCAAGTTAGATGTCGTCTCGACATTATCAGTGCAGATTTCTACACTAACCAACCAAGTCAATCAGATGACCTTGGTTATTAACAAGAAACATGCTCAACCAGTGCAACAGGTTCAATTGTTTTGTGAAGTATGCGCAGGGGGTAACTCGAGCGACTTATGCCCAGTTAATCTAGATTCTGTATGCTTAATGGGTAATGCAAATAGGGTCTAGAACAAAAAATATGGGAACACTTACAATCTCAACAGGAGGAACCACCCAAACTTCTCTTGGGGTGGAAACCAAGGTACTCAGAATCAATATCGATCTCAAGCACCTCAACAACAATATAGACGACCTCAGGCTGAACAACAAGCAAGTCCAACAAGTCACCTTGAGGAAATGATGAAGAAATTGATGGCTGTTCAACAAGCCCTCCATCAGATATTGATGGCTGATCAGCAAGCCCAAGCCACAACAATGAGAAATATGGAGCGCCAAATAGGACAACTTTCCAGTGCCCAAAATACTCGACCAGTTGGAGCTCTTCCAAGCGATACTGAGGCTAATCCTAAGGCATCTATTAATACTGTCTCATTGAGGAATGGGAGACAATTATTAGAAGTCCAGTTGAAAAAGAAAAAACAAGTGACCTTTAATGAGAAGCGAGCCACAATAGAGTCAGAATCAGAAAAATTAAAGGAGTCAGAGAAGCCAACAGAAGAGGCGGTGGTTAAGCAACCCCCACCAGTAGTTGTGAGTCCACCACCTCCGTTCCCTCAAAGATTTCATAAAGTGAAGGATAATGCCGCGTATAAAAACATTCTTGATATTTTTGAATAAGTGCGAATTAACATTCCATTGGTAGACATCTTGCAAGAAGTTCCCAAATATGCTAAATATATAAGGACATAGTGGCAAATAAAAGGAGGCTGATTGAATTCGAGACTGTGGCACTCACTGAGGAATGTAGTTCAAGAATTCAAAGCAAGTTACCTCAGAAATTAATGGATCCAGGTAGTTTAACTATCCAAATCTCGATTGGTAAACATGCAGTCGGGTGAGCTTTATGTGATCTTGGAGCGAGCATCAATTTTTTGCCGCTATCAATGTTCAGAAAAGTGGGGTTGGGTGAGCCACGCCCAAAACCAGTAATCTTACAGTTGGATGACCGCTCCCTTGCTCATCCTGAATGAGTGATTGAAGATATGTTAGTTCAAGTGGGCTCTTTCATATTCCTAGCTGATTTTATTATTTTGGACTACGAGCCTGATTAGGAAGTCCCATTTATTTTGGGGCGTCCATGCTTAGCCACAAGTCGAGCTATTATTGATGTTTGTGAAGGAAAGATGACGATGAGAGTAGGTGATCGAGTGAAGGTATTCAATGTATATAAAGCACTCAAATTGCCAGCCCACTATGAAGAGCTATCCATGATTTCCGTGGTGGAAAGTGATGCTACATCATTAGTGCCTTATATGAGCCCTATTGATCCTCTTGAACGAGCCCTATGGGTTTGGAAAATTTGAGGAGCTGGACATGCCTATCACTCTGACCCCTCCTAAGCCATCTATTGAAGAAGCTCCAAGGCTAGAACTTAAGCCCCTTCTAGCCCATTTGTGCTATGATTATTTGGGGAACTATGAGACATTGCCCATGATTATCTCATCCAAATTGACTAACACACAAGAAGAAAAATTGCTCAGAGTATTTCGCGAGCATAAAAAGGCCATTGCGTGGACAACTGTTGACATCAAGGGAATAAGTCCATCGTTTTGCATGCATAAAATCTTCCTGAAAGATGGACACCGCCCCAACGTTGAACAACAAAGGAGGTTAAATCCTATTATGAAGGAGGTCATGAAGAAGGATGTAATTAAGTTGCTCGATGCAGGTATCATCTTTCCTATCTCTGACAGTAACTAGGTAAGCCCAGTTCAATGTGTGCCCAAAAAGGTGGGATGACTGTGATTGAGAATTAGAAAAATGAGCTAATTCCTACTCGCACTGTGACGGGGTGGAGAGTTTGCATTGATTATAGAAGGCTCAACAAAGTAACCCGCAAGGACCACTTCCCACTTTCATTCATTGACCAAATGTTGGACAATTTAGCGGGGCATGAATATTATTGCTTCCTTGATGGTTATTCGGGATACAATCAAATTTTAATATGCCTAGAGGATCAGGAGAAGACCGCTTTTACTTGTCCTTATGACACTTTTTCCTTCAAGCGAATGCTGTTTGGTTTTTGTAATGCACCAGCAACTTTCCAGAGATGCATGATGGTTATTTTCATCGATATGGTAAAACAATTTGTGGAAGTTTTTATGCATGATTTTTCAGTCTTTGGGTCTTCTTATGATGATTGTTTGAAGAATTTGAGCAACGTGTTGGCCTGTTGTGAATAAAAAAATCTGGTATTGAATTGGGAAAAGTACCATTTTATGGTGCAGGAAGGCATTGTGTTGGGTCACAGAGTGTCTAGGAGTGACATTGAAGTTGATAAGATGAAGGTGGAGGCGGTTGAAAAATTACCTCCACCTATTTCTGTGAAGGGTGTCCGGAGCTTCTTGGGACACACAGGATTCTATTGGCACTTTATTAAAGATTTTTCTAAAGTTGCTACTCCTTTATGCAGTTTCTTGAAAAACATGTAACTTTCAATTTTGATGACGCCTGCCTGAAGGCATTTGAAGAACTCAAAAAGAAGTTGGTGGCTGCTCCTATTATTGTGGAACCAGATTGGTCCTTACCGTTTGAACTGATGTGATGCAAGTGACCATGCTATTGGGGCAGTGCTAGGCCAGAGGAAAGACAAGGTGTTTTATTCTATCTACTATGCGAGTAAGACCCTTGATGATGCATAGGTGAATTACACCATCACTGAAAAGGAGTTGTTGGTCGTTGTGTGGGCCTTTGAGAAATTTCGGGCATACTTTGTGGGAACAAAAGTCATAGTCCATACCGATCATGCAACACTCAGGTATCTATTTACGAAAAAAAATCTAAGGCTAGATTGATGTGCTGGGTTTTGTTATTGCAGGCATTTGATGTAGAAATAAGAGATCGAGAGGGAACCGAGAACCAAGTAACTGACCATCTATCAAGGCTGGAAAATCATGACCACATGGAAGAGGGTAGACAAATTAAAGAATTATTTCCTGATGAGCAACTTTTTTCTATGATCCAAGACCCTCCCCCATGGTATGCAGTCTATGTGAATTTTCTTGTGAGTGTGGTACTTCCTCCTGAAATTGAATCTGAAGCTAGAAAGAGGTTTTTACATGATGTGAACTTCTACTATTGGGATGAGCTATATTTGTACAAGCAATGTGCTGCTCAGTTGATGAGGAGATGCATTCCGGAAAAAGAGGTAGAATTAGTGTTGTATGATTGTCATGCATCACCTTGTGGGGGCCATCATGGATGCGATAGAACAGCTGCAAAGGTACTACAATCCGATTTCTTTTGGTCAACTTTATTCAAGGATGCCCATGCATTTGTTAAGAAGTGTGACCAGTTTCAGAGAACGAGAACAATCACAAGGAGGCATGAGATGCCTCTGAATAACATCCTGGAGGTTGAGATTTTTGATGTGTTAGGGATAGATTTTATGGGACCATTCCCATTGTTCCAGAGGAAATAAATACATTTTGCTAGCAGTTGACTACGTATCAAAATGGTAGAGGCGATTGCATTGCCAACAAATGATGCCATGGTAGTAGCTGTGTTTGTGAAAAAGAACATATTTTCGAGATTTGGGACTCCACATGCTTTGATTAGTGATGAATGGACACACTTTTGCAATCGGTTGTTGAATAACCTTCTGGCTAAATATGGAGTCCGCCATAGAGTTGCAATAGCATATCATCCCCAAACAAGCGGACAAGATGAGGTATGTAATATAGAAATAAAGCAAATCTTAGAGAAGAGGGTGAGTGTGAATAGGAAGGATTGGGCTGCAAAAGTTAGATGATGCCTTATGGGCATACAAAATCGCATACGAAACACCAATTGGGGCGTCACTGTACAAGTTAGTTTATGGGAAGGCATGTCACTTGCCCGTTGAACTTGAACGCAAAGCATATTGGGCCATTAAGAAGTTGAATATAGACCTTGAAGCCGCGAGCGAGAAAAGACTTTTGCAGTTGAATGAGTTAGATGAGTTCAGGTTGCACGCTTATGAAAATGCTAAGCTTTACAAAGAAAAGATAAAAAGATGGCATGACAAACATATCAAGCCGCGTCACTTCGAGCCAGGCCAACAAGTATTATTTTTCAATTATAGACTAAGGCTATTTCCTAGGAAGTTAAAATCGAGATGGTCAGGCCCGTTTGAGGTGGTGAGAGTCACTTCTTATGGTGCAATTGAGCTGCGAGCTTTAAATAGTGAAAGAAAATTTTTGGTGAATGGACATAGAGTCAAGCATTGTTAGGGAGGAATAATTAATCGTGAGAAAACCAAGGTTGTACTCGCTGATGAATAAGACTCTGTGTCGTGCCGCGACATTAAATCAAGCGCTTGTTGGGAGGCAACTCAATTTTTATTGCTTTCATAGTTTAGCTTCTTAATTTTTTTTAGTTAGAGTAGAATATAGTTCACATTTTCTTTGTAGGCATAGAAATTATAGATAGAATGGTGTAGGACATGTAAATTGGGTATATAAAAGGCTCGCGGGATCGAGATGTTTCTTAAAAAAAAAAAATCTCGAAAACACTGCCCAGGCCAGCGCCTCATGCTGCCTGGGGCGCTTAAGGCAGTATGCTCAAGACCCCTAGCACCAGGCATAGCGCTGAGCGCTGGGTTGGCGGTGGTCAGGTAAGTTAAATTTTTTTTCGTTATTTATTAATCTAATAACCCATATCCATTATACCCAACCCATATACCCATCTACACTAACATTATAACCCATCTTATTACCCATACCCATCCCCAACCCCAAATAAACTCAAAACATGTTAATTCACAAAATCAGAAAGAAAAAAAATGCTGCCCCCTTCTATACCGTTTCTGCCGCGTCTTCTTTTTCTTTTCTCTCAAATTTTTTTCAAGTTTGTCTCTTGCTCTCATCCTAAGTATGTTCTTCTTATTCTTCTTCTTCTTCTTCTTCTTCTTCTTCTTCTTTTTGTATTTTAATTGATAGTTAACAATGTACATCCCATCTCCCAAGTGCCCTCATCCCCAAATTTTCCCCTTTGGAGTTTCTTAAGAAATTTGTATGGTAGGTGGTCTAGATTGGTCGAAAAATTATGTGGTTGCTTTGTTGCGGAGTAGTAAACTAAAATTCCCTATACTTCGTTGAAATTTGGGAGGGCCACCAAGTTCCACCATTGTTAAACTTGAATGCACACACTTTATGCCCACAAGGTATTTGTTAAAATATTTGAATGAAGATTTTGGTGTACCGGTGAAGTCTGAGTAACCGATTATATTTGTATATAAATTTGGTATAAGTGTGGGGTGTGTGGGGATGATTTTACATGCTAGGGAGCTTAGCTTCACTACAAACATTTTCCTACACCATGTATCTTATATAATGTATGTTGTAGAATGGTGTAGAATTAGCTAATTTAGTGTAATTGTAGCAGTTGTAGAAAGGAAAGTAACATATACCTCTTGCTTACATTACGGTGAATTCACTACTCCATAATCACTCATTTTTGTGTGTGGCATTTATGAGTGCCTTTTAGCTATTAAGTAGCATGTGGAAGTCTTGAGTATCCATAGCTTTGGAGTGCAACACTTGTGCATTTTAGATCACAAATTGTGAAGTATTGTACATTGCGCCTTCGGTAAGTTTGGGGTCATTCTTTTGACTTGCGCGACAACCTTAGGCATAATTCTTGATGAGTTCTCATATTCATGCTTAATTGTATTGCAAGATATTATGGCTCGTGATGGTTCTAACAAAGGCAAGGGAATTGGAAAGTCCTCCACCACTTCCCCCGCGCCCAAAAAGCGAAATCAAGGAGAAGGACCCTCGCTGCAAGCTAAAGGCAAACAAATTGTCGAAGGATCACAACAGGCACCATTGAGACCGAGGCCTCGCTTGGATTTGATCAATGATGCGACTATTGCATGGCACAAGGACTTCATGCCATATGGTCGGCATATCTCCGACATGGGGATTAATACCAAGGCTTTAAAAAGAAACTTTCCGGAGGTACTTGGCCGACTATGCGCCCTAAATATGGATAAGTTCCTAGAATGCCCCGGACATGAAAATTTAAGCATGGTTCTGGAACTATATGCCAACTGGAATGAAGGATGGGGCACTTCAGTGTACGGGGAAAGGACGTGCCAATAGATAAGGTTGTTATGTGAATATTTTGGTGTTGAGAATGTTGACCCGAGGAGACTCCAAAAATTTGTCAAAAGACCAAAATACACATTGATACGTCACACTTTTTGTGGCGTGGATTCAAATGCCAAGTGGACCCGAAATCAAGGAGATATTCACTTCACATGGTTCGCTCTAATTTTAACAAGACTGTCAAAGTGTGGAAGAATTTTGTGCAAGCCAGACTCATGCCCGTTGAGCACAGCAGCGACTGCACTCGAGCTAGAGTGTGTGTCATATTCTTTCTGATGATGGGCAGACCCAATAATGTAGGTGATATTATGCTCAGTGAGATGGCCCGCACACGATTTGGGCGGCAAATTAAGAGGTTCTTCTTCGGCAACTTACTCACTCAATATATGCTATCCCGAGGAGTGCTAGAGTACCCTTGATATAATGAGGTTATGGAGGATCCTACAGGGCTTATGGACATCACATCTTTGTTGGAGACATCGTCTAAGCTCACGCAGGCTGCAAGAAACGAACGAGACGAGAAATTCAAAATATACCTCTATAATTCTCTGAATTTATTAATGATCAGAGTTGGTATCTTGGACGAGGAGCGTATGCATTTACGCAATAAGTTGTCAAGTTCGTCCAAGGAGACGTTGGGCATTGCATCTGGCAGCCCCGTTCACTCGTCGGAGGATGTAAACACGATTAAAGGCTCAGACACAAAGGACGAGGTGGGTGATGATGTTACCGGGCCCATGGCTTTGGTGCCTCTAGACCTGATGATGATGTACCGGAGCTGCTGATGGAGGTCATGCTGAGGAAGAGGGATCCGACTGACAGGGAGTTTTCTTTTCACCCTATTTTGTTTTACATTTTATATGCATCGGGGACTATGCATACTAGAAGTGTAGGTTGGGAGGTATACTACTTGTGATGTAGTTTGTATATCTTGTAACTATTTATTTCTTTTATTAGTTTTAATTTGTTTCTTTTATTAATTTTACTTAGTCTAGTTTTAGTTTAGTTTGTTTTAAAAAAAAAGAGAAATTTTTTTTAAAACAAATCTCGAACTTTTCCCGATGATGGACCTTTTGGACAATTTTCTTGAGGGATAAAGTTCGATTAAAAATGTCACGACCCCAAATCCTAAGCCGGCTGTGATGGCGCCTATCATGGAACTAGGCTAGCCAACAATTTCAGATTATCAATATATCCCAAAATTTTACCAAACTTTAGGAGATTTTTAAAATATCAAAAGGAGATAAACAAATACACACTTCCCCAAAACCCCAAAACTCCTAGTTGACTTTTTCAACTATTAAGCTAATTTAAAAGATTAAGTGTCTCAATTCTCACCGTGAGCACTCTGAACCCGAACCAATCGAACCAACACAACATAAATAGGCTAAGCAACATATGATAAAGCAGAAATGGGGCTAACCTCACGGAACGACCGGCCGGGTCGTTACATCCTCCCCCTCTTAAACAAACGTTCCTCCTCGAACGGGTCTAGAAACATAACCAGAGTCTCAAATAAGTGAGGATATCTGTCCTGCATCTCCCGCTCGGTCTCCCAGGTGGAATCCTCCACCAGCTTTCCTCTCCACTGAACCTTCACTGAAGCTATGTCCTTAGTCCTCAACTTTCTGACCTGACGACCCAAAATAGCCACTGGCTCTACCTCATATGACATATCACCCTCGAGCTAAACCGTGCTGAAGTCCAAAACATGAGACGGGTCACCAACATACTTCCGGAGCATAGAAACATGGAACACCAGATGAATACTCAACAAGCTGGGAGGCAAGGCAAGTCTATAAGCCACCTCCTCAACCTTTTGAAGCACCTCAAAATGCCCAATAAACCGGGGACTCAACTTTCCCCTCTTCCTGAATCTCATAACACCCTTCATGGGTGACACCTTCAGCAACACCTTATCCCCAACCATGAAAGACACATCTCGGACCTTTCGGTCCGCATAAATATTCTGCCTAGACTGCGCCGTGCGAAGCCGCTCCTGAATCAACTTTGCCTTACCCAACGCATCCTGAACCAAGTTTGTGCCCAATAGCCTAGCCTCGCCTGGCTCAAACCAACCAACCGGAGATCTGCACCTCCTACCATATAAAGCCTCATACGGAGCCATCTGGATACTCGACTGATAACTATTATTATATGCAAACTCCACGAGTGGCAGAAACTGGTCCCATGAACCCCCAAAATCAATGACACATGTACAGAACATATCCTCCAAAATCTGAATCGTACGCTCCGACTACCCGTCGGTCTGAGGATGAAATGCCGTGCTCAACTCGACCTGAGTACCCAACTCTCTCTTCACGGCTCTCCAAAACTGAGATGTGAACTGAGTACCTCTGTCAGAAATGATAGAACCTGGAACCCCATGCAATCGGAAAATCTCCCTGATATAAATCTCAGCTAACCGCTCCGAATAATAAGTAGTACCAACAGGAATTAAGTGCGCGGACTTGGTCAGC
This sequence comes from Nicotiana knightiana, assembly GCA_005239525.1. NCBI lineage: Eukaryota > Viridiplantae > Streptophyta > Magnoliopsida > Solanales > Solanaceae > Nicotiana > Nicotiana knightiana. Next base: position 45,511 of record ML375707.1, read on the forward strand.
CGATCCACAATAACCCATATAACATCAAACCTCCTCGAAGTCTGTGGGAGTACAACTACGAAGTCCATGGTGATCCGCTCCCACTTCCACTCCGAAATATCAAATCTCTGAAGCAGTCCACCTGGCCTCTGGTGCTCATACTTGACCTGCTGACAGTTGAGACACCGAGCCACAAACTCAACAATATCTCTCTTCATCCACCTCCACCAATAATGTTGTCTCAGATCCTGATACATCTTCGAGGCACCCGGATGGATGGAATACCGCAAACTATGGGCCTCAGCTAGAATCAAATCTCGAAGCCCATCCGCATTGGGCATGCAAATTCGTCCCTACATCCTTATGACCCCATCGTTACCAATAACTACATCCCTGGCATCACCCCGACGGACCCTGTCCTGAAGAACAAGCAAGTGTGGATCATCATACTGGCGTGGTCTGATCTAATCATAAAGAGAAGACCTGGAGGCTACACAAGCCAATACCCGCGGAGGCTCTGATAAATCCAATCTCACCAACTGACCTGCTAAAGCCTAAACATCAAGTTCTAAAGGTCGCTCTGCTACTGGAAGGTAGGCTAAACTCCCCAAAATCTCCGCTCTGCGACTCAGAGCATCGGCCACTACATTGGCCTTCCCCGGATGATATAAAATAGTGAGGTCATAGTCCTTGAGAAGCTCAAACCACCTCCTTTGATGCAAATTCAGATCCTTCTACTTAAGCAGATGCTGCAAACTACGGTGATCAGTGAAAATCTCATAATGCACTCCATACAAATAATGACGCCAAATATTCAAAGCGTGAACAATAGCTGCTAGCTCAAGATCGTGCACTGGATAATTCTTCTCGTGCACCTTCAACTGTCTGGACGCGTAGTCAATCACCCTATCGTCCTGCATCAAAACCACTCCAAGGCCAACTCTCGAGGCATCACAGTAAACTATATAAAAACCTGAACTCGTAGGCAAAATCAATACCGGAGCTGTAGTCAAAGCTGACTTGAGCTTCTGAAAGATCCCCTCACACTCCTCAGTCCACCTGAACTGAGCACCCTTCTGGGTCAGTCTGGTCATAGGTGTAGCAATAGATGAGAATCCCTCGATGAAACGGCGATAGTACCCTGCCAAACCAAGGAAACTGCGAATCTCAGTAGCTGATGACGGTCTAGGCCAATTCCTCACCGCCTCTACCTTCTTTGGATCAATCTGAATACCCTCACTGGACACCACGTGTCCCAAGAATGCTACCTAATCAAGCCAAAACTCACACTTCAAAAATTTTGCATACAATCTCTTCTCTCTCAAGGTCTGAAGCACAACTCTCAAATGCTGCTCATGATCCTCACGAGATCGGGAATACACCAAGATATCGTCAATGAACACGTTGATGAAAGAATCCAGATATGGCTGGAATACACTGTCCATCAAGTGCATCAAGGCTGCTGGGGCATTGGTCAGCCCGAATGACATAACCAGAAACTCATAATGACCATATCTAGTCCTGAAAGCAGTCTTCAGGATGTCTTGCCCCCGAATCTTCAATTGATGATAACCGGAACGTAAGTTAATCTTGGAAAATACCCTAGCACCCTGCAGCTGATCAAACAAGTCATCTATACGTGGCAAGGGATACCGATTCTTCATCGTAACTCTGTTTAGCTGCCGATAATCAATACACATACGCATAGAACCATCCTTATTCTTTACAAACAACACTGGTGCACCCCAAGGTGACACACTAGGCCGGATGAACCCCTTATCTAGGAGTTCCTGAAGTTGCTCCTTTAATTCCTTTAGCTCTACTGGTGCCATACGATAAGGTGGAATAGAAATAGGCTGAGTTCCTGGCACCAGGTCAATACCAAAATCAATATCCCTGTCAGGTGGCATCCCTGGCAGGTCTGCAGGAAACACGTCCGGAAAGTCACGGACCACAGGAACTGAATCAATAGCGGTAGTCTCAACACTGACATCCCTCACAAAAGCCAGATACGATAAACACCCCTTCTTAACCATACGCTGAGCCTTCAGGTAGGAAATCACCCTAATAGGCACATAATTAGAAGACCCTCTCCACTCAACCCTCGGACATCCAGACATAGCTAAAGTCACGGTCTTAGCATGACAATCAAGAATGGCATGACATGGAGATAACCAGTCCATGTATAATATCACATCAAAATCGACCATGATGAGTAACAGTAGGTCCACTCGGGTCTCCAGACACTCAATAGATATCACACACGACCGATACACAGGGTCCACAATAACAGTATCGCTCACCGGAGTCGACACATGAACAGATGTAACTAAAGACTCACTGGGCATATCCAGAAAATGGGAAAAATATGAAGAAACATAGGAATACGTAGAACCAGGGTCAAATAAAGCCAAAGCATCTCAGTAACAGACTGAGACAATACTTGCGATCACTGCATCAGAGGCCATAGCATTTGTCCTAGCTGGAAAGGCATACATACGGGCCTGACCTCCACCTACTCGGCTTCCCCTCTAGGGCGACCTCTAGCTGACTGACTACCACCCCTAGATGCTTGGGTGAGTGGTGAAGTAACTGGAGCTGAAGTCGAAGGCTGGCCCGTCAGCTGAGATGAACCTCCAAGAAGAGGAGGACACTGCCTTCTCATATGCCCGAACTCTCCACACTTATAATAGCTCCCTGGAGCTGGAGACTGGGACTGAAACGAACCCCTGGCACCACAATGGCCACTAGGAGAACCATGCATAGAAGAACCGTGAGCTGATGGTGCTCGAGCGTTACTCTGGGCTGGAAGGGCACCGAATGAAGAATGTCCTGGCTGAAAACCGCACGGACCATAGCCCGAAGATGCACCACTATAGGCTGGGCGACCTGACCAAGGAGGCCTGAATGAACGGCCTCTACCATGCTGAAACTACCCTCTGGAAGGAGCACCACTAGAACCACCCGATCCACGAGGCCTATTGGCCTCCCTCTCTACCCACTCCTGGCGGCGAACTGACTCAATATCTCGAGCAATATCAATAACCTGCTCGAATGTAGCATCTGATACTCTCTCCCGGGCCATGAAAAGGCGGAGCTGATAAGTAAGGCCATCTATAAACCTCCTAATCCTCTCCCTATCAGTAGGGACCAACTCGGTGGCATGACGATCCAACTCCGAAAACCGCATCTCGTACTGCGTCACTGATAGCTCTCCCTGATGCAGCTGCTAAAAAAGCATGCGCTGCTCCTCCCTGTGTGACTGGGGTACATACTTCTCCAAAAAGATAGTAGAGAACTGCTGCCAGGTGAGGGGTGCTGAAGTAATAGGCCTACGCCTATCAAAAAACTCCCACCAAGTGAAAGCAGCACCAGAAAACTGAAATGTAGCAAATGAGACCCCACTTGTCTCCAAAATCCCAGCAGTACGCAGCATCCTCTGGCACTTATCTAGAAAACCCTGGGCATCCTCGCCCTCAGCACCACTAAATGTCGGAGGCTATAGTCTACTAAACCTCTCAAGCCTACGTTGTTCATCATCTGGCATAGCTGGGACCACGAAGTCCTAAATTGGAGCAACCGGCTGGGCTGGAACCGCCCCCGGTATTTGCTGGCCCTAAGTAGCCTGCTCCGGTGTCCGAGCAACTGGAGTCTGAATGCCTCCCCCGGCCTGAGAAGTAGTGGCAACTACCTGAGCAAGGGTGGTACACACCGTCAAGATCTGGGCCAAGGTCTCCTGAAGACCCGGAATAACAATAGGCACTGCCGGTGCCTGAACCTGTCCCGCTGGAGCATCTGTGGCGGGAACCCGATCCTGAGTAGTAGGGGGATCAAGTGATAATGCCGTGGCTGCCGCACAGGCTGGCCCCTACCTCTACCACGACCTCGAGCCCTCGCTGGTCTAGCTGGTGGCTGATCGCCCTGATCGGTGGCGTGAGTCCTCACCATTTGTGAGAAAATCAAACAACAGAAGTTTAGATTTCCAGAACCAATCAAATGGCACGACATAATTCAAGAAAAAATGAGATTGTTCCTAAGGGTTTTGTAGCCTCTCGAAGATAAGTACAGACGTCTCCATACCGATCCGCAAGACCCTACTAAACCTGCTCATGACCGTTGAGTCCTATGTAACCTAGGCTCTGATACCAACTTGTCACGACCCTAAACCCTAAGCCGGCAGTGATGGCGCCTATCATGGAACTAGGCTAGACAACCATTTCAGATTATCAATATATCCCAAAATTTCACCAAAATTTAGAAGATTTTTAAAATATCAGAAGGAGATAAAGAAATACACACTTCCCCAAAACCTGGAGTCAACTATCATGAGCATCTAAGACTAAAAATACAATGTACAACAGTGACTTGCTACTACAAAAGTCTGAGGTACAAAAGACCCAAAGAAACTATAATCTGAGGGAAGGAAAGGAGGTGAGCTGGGGACGCTGAGCAGCTACCTCAATCCTCGAACGACTCCAAGCTCGTTCAGAAATCAACTAGTAGGATGGTCTGGTACCTGGATCTGCACACAGAGGTGCAGGGAGTAACGTGAGTACGCCAACTCAGTAACTAATCAATGTAATTAAAAACTTGAGTGTTGTGACGAGCATTTAAATCATGTAAATCCATATAATGAATAACAGTGGAAATGAATAAATCAAGTCAGAAATCTACAATTCCGAATGTTTCATAAAAACTCTGGTTTCCATTTAAAAATCTCGTAAGAAAACTTTTATCCAACATTTATTATCTGAGTCTTATTGTAAAGAAGAGTGAAAACAACATTTTCATAAAATATAAACCCCCCGGGCACATTATCACTCACAATAAGGTCTCTCGGACAAGCCTCTCACTCACTCGTGACTTCACTATCAGTATCTCATGCTCTCACTTAACACTCGTACTCAACAAGTACCATGAACACACATAACTGCTGCGGCAGGCAGCCCGCTCCACTATATATATATATATATATATATATATATATATATATATATATATACTGCTGCGGCGTACAACCCGGTCCATATAATCGTCGACTGCGGTCACTGGGGTGTATAGACTCCTGGAGGGGCTCCTTCAGCCCAAGCGCTATATCTGCTGCGGCGTGCAGCCCGATCCAATATGCATATTGCTGCGGCGTGCAGCCTAATCCATATATAACATATATTGCTGCGGCGTGCTGCCCGATCCATATATATATAATCTATATTGCTGCGGCGTTCAACCCGACCCACATATAATATATAACATATATATTGCTGTGGCATGCATCCCGGTCAATAATTATCCTCACATACTCAGCTCTCGGCCTGACTCAGTCACCCTCACAAGACACTTGGGCAATTTATCTCGACTTACGGGACTCAGCCCAAAATACTTTTCAGAGTTTTCAAAGCAGTGTGATAACAGTAAAAATAACAACAATTAGGGAACAATGACTGAGTTCACAATTTACTAACAGGACAGTGGTAGAATAGTGTAAAAGTACCCCCTGAGGGTCTAAACAGGTCGGCACAAGGCCCCAAACATGTCTCACAGCCCATAGCAAGTATAAACTTCTAAAAGACAGGATGTCGTGAGGTTTCAAATCGAATACGTAGCTTAATAGTCCCTACGGGATGGACCAAGTCACAATCCCTATCGGTGCACGCCCCCACGCTCGTCACCTATCGTGTGCGTCACCTCATTTATCAACACAATATCGAATAACGGGGTGTCATACCCTCAGGTTTAGAGTTATAATCGTTACTTACCTCAAAACATCCCAAAAGCTACTCCGCGATACGCTTGCTCTTCGAATTGGCTCCCAAATGCTCCGAATCTAACCAAAATCGGATTAGCATCATCAATATACGCTAACGGAACAAAACCCAATCGAAAGATACAAATTTTAACACAATTCTCGAAATTTGGCCAAACCCGAGCCCCAGGCCCACGTCTCGGAATTCAATAAAATTTACATCACTAGAAACCTCGTCCTCCCACGATTCTATACATATCAAGAACACTAAAATCGGACTACAATTTCCCACTCAAATCCTCAAAAGAAAATTCCAAATTCCATGCACCTTTCTTCCCCAAATTTGGGTTTAATTTCAATAATTTCCCATTTAATTACTTAGAAAAGGATATAGAAATGAGTTATGAAGTTGGAAACCTTACCTCCAAGAGAGCCCCTTTGATTTCTTCTTCAAACCCTCTCAATTAGCTCTCAACCCGCTTGACAATGGAGGAAAATGATGAAAAATTTTGCAACAATGGGCTTTAAAACATTCTGCCCAGCACTTAAATCCCTTCAGTGCGATCGCGACTCTAGCCACGCGATCACGATGCACAGACCAGTCAACTCAATGCGATCACATACCAATACATGCGATCGCATAGAACAACTCTCCACCCCACACACGCGCCTCAGAACCTCTACGTGATCGCACCAACACCCACGCGATCGCGCTGCTTTAACTGACCAACCTATGCGATCACAATCTTAACCACGCGATTGCATAGAACAAAAATTCCTGCCCCACTCTTTTACTCTATGCGATCGCAGATGAATTCATGCGATCACAGTGAAGAAATCACTGCTGCTAAAACACCAGAAAATAACACACTTCTTAAGGCCGAAAAGTGCCCATTTGAGCATCTGAAATACATCTGAGGCCCCCGAGACCTCAACCAATCCTACCAACACACCCCATAACATCATTCAAACTTATTCAAGCCTTCGAAACACCAAAAACAACACGAAAACACCAAAATTACATCAAATTCAAGCCTATGAACTTTGAAACTTCTAAATTTTGCCAACGATGCCGAAACCAACCAAAATACGTCTGATTGACCTGAAATTTTGCACACATATCCAAAATGTCATTACAAACCTGCTCCAACTATTGGAATTCCATTCCGACCCCTATAATCTATTTTTCACTGCCGACCGGAAATCGCCAAAAACTAACTTTCGCCAATTCAAGCCTAATTCTACACCGGACATCAAAACTTCATTCCGAACACACTCCTAAGTCCCAAATCACCTAATGAAGCTATCCGAGCCATGAAATCCGCATTCCGAGGTCGTTTACCAATAAGTCAACTCCCAGTTGACTTTTTCAACTATTAAGGTAATTTAAGAGACTAAGTATCTCAATTCTCACTACAACCACTCTGAACCCGAACCAACCGACCCAAAACAACATAAATAGGCTAAGTAACATATGATAAAGCAGAAATGGGGGAAATTGGGTAATCTCACGGAACGACCAGCCGGTTCGTTACAAAAAAATACCAAAAAGATTTTTTTAGGATAGCTAGGTAGTATCCCTTGGTTTTTCTTTGGGCGCCGATTATTTTCCAAAGGTGTAGCTCGAACCGGATACTTTATTTTTTTTAGGAGTAGTTAGGAAGAAACTGAGTGGCTTTGAGATACTCATTGACGTGTACGGTGCTGACACATTAGGCTATGACATACATTCTGTCTTCCCATGTATTTGGTTTGAATTATGAAGTCTAAGTAAAGTAAATAACCTATTTTGTGACGCTTTAGCTCAATTTTTTGACTTGTATGCCACATTGTACAATATTGGTTAAACTTCTCAAATATGCGTGCTTGCTTGACTTGAGAATTGAGCAAAACCTTCTTGATTGAGTCACGTGCAATGTGTTGTGAGGATTAGTGATCTTCTATTCTATCATATGTAGTCTAGAACTTTCCCCGTGTGTTAATCGAAGCAAAATTGTAAGTTGTGCTAATTTAAGAGATGACGTAGGCGTTTCTTGCTTGATCATAGATGTTCTTGTCACATAAAGATAAAATTTTCCGTTGCTAGCCCTTTTGAGCCTATAGACCTTTCTTTTGGTAACCACATTAAAAGCCATATCCATATTTTGTTCTTAATTTGAGATTGTTGAAAATTTACCTCCTAAGGCACTTAGTCACTAAAAGAAGTAAGGTGAGACACTGGGGAGTAGCTTTTGAGTGGAACCATGGAAGGACCTGTTGGTACACTAAAGTTAAAATCAAAAGCCACTAGCCGATGAACTTTAATGTATGGAGTGTGTGTAGAAAAAAAAAAGAAAAAGAAAAAAAAGGAAAAAGAAAATTATAATTAAAGTATGTAGAAAAACACACACCTCTAATTCTTGTTAATTTGTGCTAGTGAGAGTATATAAGTGCTTAATTGAAAAAGCAAAAAGAGCTAGGTTGTATATGGTTTGTGGCAAGTGAATTGGGTGAGAAGAATATGTGTTTGAGTTGTGAGTGTAGTGTATTAAAGTTCTTAGGAAGGTTAGTCACTATTCCGAAATGTATCATACACGTCCTTTAGCCTACATTACAACCTTAAAGTACTAATTGATCCTAGATTTGGATCGCTTAGATTAGTATAGATATACACTACATACAAGCTTATGGTACGACCACGGGATGCATATAAATTCTTTGTGAGAGTGAGCGAAATTTGTTCTAGTGTGTGATGTCCTTAAATTATATTCAAAAGTATATTTGAATGTGTGGACTAGTCTATATTCACTCTTTTATTTGTTGGTGAGGGCACATGATCTTATGAATGATTGATAGTATTGTAAATTTTCTTGTTGGGTAAGTGCATGAGTTGAGAGTGCTTAGTGGTTACAAGTCTGCTTTTGAGGTTGGGTGGTTACAAGTCTGCTTTTGAGGTTGGGTGGTTACAAATAGGTTGTTGGAATTGATTGAATTGAAATGTTATACTTGGGAATGCTTAAACGGGAAGAATGTGAATTTTTGTATGTTTATGCTTGATTGTCGGTATTGATCATAGTCAAGGGTAGAGTGTGTGGTTAAATAAATGAAGTTCTCCTCTATAGTTGAGATTGTACGTAGTTGGGGGTATATTTGATAGTCCAATTGCTCGAGGACGAGCAAGTGTCTAAGTGTGGGGTGTTGATGTTTAACTTAAAGTATATATATTTATATGTATATCGCCTTATGTTTTACTTTTGTTTCATGGATTTAGGACGTAAAATGTGTTGATTTATATTAATTTGAAGTGTTATTTGTGTATGAATGATCTGGGAGCAATTGGGGGCGAAATGTGCGAAATTAGAGCCAAAACGGACGAAAATATAAAAATCAGCATTTTCAGCGCCCCACGCTACATGTGGAGCCAGAGTCAGTATGTGAATAAATTACTAGTGCCAGGGAAGGCGCCTAGCACTAGGCTGGGCGCTGAAGGCGTGAATTCAGTCCAAATTCGCCCCGGACAAGGATATTTCGGCCCTAGACCTTCCCAACACGTATAAAAGCAAGACTAAACTTATTTGTGAGGGGTTGACGTCCCTTTTGAGGGAGAATACACACGAGAAACTTTCGGGAGCGAAGATATCTCAGTTTTCTTCATCTTTTCTTAGTATTTTCAATTATCCAACACTTATGAAATTGTTTGCTATTATTATGAGTGGCTAAAACCCATGGTTATGGGGTTGTGATTTAGCCATTAATATTGTTGTCTAAGTTGACTTAACCTTGATTACAATTCAATAATATATGGTTGTTTCTTCAATTATGTGATTAATTTCTTAATTGTCTGGCCAACAGTTAGGTTCTATTTACAATTTATGCTATGCTTGGGAAAGCCGTGTTTAGATTAGAGAAGAATTGAAGAGACCATGATCTTAACTCT